>JAKWBI020000216.1:0-71302 GCA_022664585.2 Zalerion maritima | reverse complement strand
CTTTAACCCGACCCCCCCCCCCCGCCCCCCCCCCCCCCCCTCTTTTTTTTTTTTTTTGTGATTCTTTGGTCTCCTCATTGCTCTCTACCTTGCCCTAGCTGCTTTTACTTTGTATAATCAATCCTCTGCCTGGGATGTTGGCATGTAGTATAATACTGCATGCATAGCTATGCATTACTACTCTAGTTTTCTGGTTGACTAAGGCAACCCTAACAAGGAATGAGGAGCCGAAGAGAAAGGAAATCAACGAAGACGACCAGGGTCATGGTGGCCATGGACAAGATATACCACAACGAGTGATGGATACCCGGTATTAGGCCAAAAACGAAAACAAAAACAAAAACAAGCTTTTGCTTTCG
Source organism: Zalerion maritima (assembly GCA_022664585.2). Classification (NCBI taxonomy): domain Eukaryota; kingdom Fungi; phylum Ascomycota; class Sordariomycetes; order Lulworthiales; family Lulworthiaceae; genus Zalerion; species Zalerion maritima. Next base: position 70,943 of record JAKWBI020000216.1, on the reverse strand, counting down.
TTCTACTACAACAATCAGGACAATGAGGACAGTCAAGTGCCATCTCGTGTCTCTAGTTGGTCTGCATTGGTAGCCACGAATGAGTGGAATGCTTTATTCTGGGAACTATATATTCACTCATCAAATTGATGGGTTTGGACTTATGCACAAAACCTTATATCTACAAGATCCAAAACCTCCTAGGATGATACAACAACGTCCAACCCATGTTAGTTAGAGCTGAAGTTGTCAATTTGTGACTGATTGCATGGTAATTTCAGTCTCCTTTCTCATCTCGCACAGTTTCGTCAACCTTCTTGGCCACATGGGCGGCCTTTTTCCCCGTCTTCTCCACGGCACCAGGGGCGTCCTGGACACCCAGAACCCCCGGGTTCGCTGCCAGCAGCGTCTGTCTTTCCTTACGCCGCCGCCTCTTGAACTCTTGCTTGTACTCCCAGGTCCTGCCGGCCGCAAACCCGACAAGGATGCCCGCCCAGTGATTTGCGGCGTCAACCTGGTGTATCGACCGGTGCTTGAAGATGAACATCGCATTGTAAATCATGAACAAGACGATAAAGACGCTCCCCGGAATGCCTGGGTCGGACTCGCTGGGCAGACCCATCACCTCCTTCGGGATGCCGAAGCGGAAGCGCTCGTCCCTGGCTAGATAAAAATACATGGTCCACAAGGCGCACACCACAGAGCTGATGCCGTGGGTAGCGGTGTGGAAGGCCTTGGTCAGGACGTGGAGCCACAGACTAGACAAGTTTCCGATGATGGCCGCGGCAAACAGGATGGAGAGGAAGTCCCCTCGCCCGATCCGGTCGCAGAGCGGCACGCCGAGCAGGACCAGCGCGGCGGTGTTTGGCAACATGTGGGCCAGGCTCTGGTGGGAGAAGGCGGAGAAGAGGATAGACGCCGGCCGTGGCATGGCAGGGACGACGAGGAAGAACCTGTTCATGAAATTGTACAGACGCGGGATGTGCCATGCGCCCCATATAGCCACGGTGACGGCAACAATGGGTATGATGGTGGCAACCGCGACGGGTAGGTCCGGCAGTAGCCTCTCGTGCATCCTGGGAGGGCTGTATATGATCTCCCCCATGAAAATAAAGCCGAGGAGTGAGAATGCAAACATAGTGGAGGGCAAGAGGCGGGCCCAGAGGGGGATTTCCGGTGGCTCCTCCAGCTGGGTAATCATGCCCTTCTTCTGGGCCTCCTTCATTCGTGGTGACATTTCGCTAGGGAACTGCGGGAGATGTATTTTGTTAGGATCAAGAGCCATGAGGGTGCCAATTTCCTCGGGCTTGAGGCCCTTCTCCTTGAGCTTGGCCTTTCTCTCTTCTTCTTGCTTCGTTTCCATCTTCTTGGCCTGCTGCTGTTTCTGAAACCGCAGTTCGTCAACCGGAGAGTACCCGTATATAGGGTCGGGCTCGTATGTAGGTTCGGGCTCGGACTCGGCAGCCTTTTGGGCCTTCTTGGCCAATTCTTTCTTGCCCTTCTTCTTCGCAAACTTGTGGCTATCTGGAATGTATTCTTTTGGCACTTCTATCTGGATAACACGGTCGCTCTCGCCCTGTTCCTTCTGTTGCTCCAACTCGATCTGTGCCAGCTCCTCCTCAGCCCTCAACGCCCCGTTCAGTGTTTCGTCGACAGGTATGGTTTTTCGCAGCCAGCTGAGTCCCACCGATATGCTTTTTGGGCTGTATTCTTGGGTATTTGGGAAGTATTCCGGGTGATTTAGAGTGCCAGCCACCCGCCTTCCATGTAGTATCCTGAGCAAGCGATTGCCACTCGCTGCCCCCATGGAGGAACCAAATAGGTTACGAACCTCGGTTGGTGTCAAATCGGCACTTGAGAACGGGAGTCCCTCCTCATCCGAGTAAGTGGAGGGTATTTTCTCGTACTCGGCGATAATGTAGTTCGGCTCGTACCCATCCTTCCATACTCGGCTGGTCCACCGACTGGACACCGTCTCTGCCGCATCCCTCAGCTTGCTCTTATGTCGTCGAGTAGAAAGACCGAAGCGGAGCCGCGGGGTTCTCGAGAAGTCGTATGATGATGAGCGCGGGAACGCACCGGAAGAAGGGCTACGGGTGCTGATGGAGCGGGAGGGGGCAGTACACGTGGTGACGAGCAAGGTCGAACAAGATGCCGGGTGGGTTTTCGGTGCTCGCACGAGTGGTCTGAGAAACGACGCTGCCCCGCGATGCGCAAAGCACAATCCCGAGGGCGCGAGGAGGGTCGTCATGTGTTTGAGAGTATGGCCCCTACACGGAGGAGCCTAGAAAACCAAGCGACCATCAATTGGACATTCGCGAGCAAAGGAAGTTTTGATTATCCCCAATGGCCAGCCGAAATGTGAGAAACTAGCATGATGGCAGCGGGTATTCATGAAGCAAAAAAAGTGTTCCCGAATTTGAGCTCTGATAGACCCACTACTTCTGGCTCTGATAACGATAAGACATGGGCGACATAGCTTGAGTACCAACCCAATCTGCACACGTCATTCTGCAGTGCTGTACATGTGCTTTGGAGATCTGAAGATCATTTCGGTTCAATGCAGATATATACATGTATAATCCATTTTTACTAGAACATCGTTTGCCACTTTGCTATTTCCCCCCTTCATTGACCACCGAAGTCCGAACTCTTCACGCTACAAGTTAGGTGCCTCCCAGCACTATCTACTAACACAATGTTGGACGCAATGGCCGATCCAAACGCAATTACTTTCTATCTTCCTTGATGAGGTCCGCGGCCTTCTCAGCCAATGCATACACCGTCGACTGGATATTTCCAAGCGGCTCAATAGGGATCACGCTGGCATCCACGACCCTCAAGCCCTTGGTTCCGTACACATTCAACCTCTCGTCAACAACCCCACCGAGCTCCTTGGGCAGCATCGCGCACGAGCTGGAAACATGGAACACGGATATCTGTCTCTGACGGACAATGTCGCGTGCCTTTTCCAGGGTATCGGCCTTGATTTCTGGCTGCCTCTTCCCGTCCTTCTTGAATATCTGGGAAAAGGGCTCCGTTGACACAATATTGTCGACGAACTGGACGTTGCGAGCGAGGATTTCCATATCAGCCGGGTTGGCGTTGAACCTTGGATTCCACTCAGGCTTGACTGTTGGGTCGGCGGAGGTGATGTGGCAGGACCCGCGAGAGAAGGGATGGTTGAGGATGGTCATGATGGTGATATAGTTTTCAGGACGTGATGGGAGAATATATTCCGACATAGCCGCTGGCTTGTCCGTGATGGTTACCTGAGAGGGGAACAGAAGATACTGCGCGTTGGGCTCATCATGCTGCATGACAAGGTCCCGGAGTAGCGCCGTTTCCTTCTCGGTAGCTGGGTGGTTCTGGTCAGCATCGGCTTTGGGCAGCGACTCATCGAGGAAGGCCTTCTTTGCTTCGTCGGACAGAGGGCCATCCTTGTCTGAGAGCGGCGAATACGCGACGGAGATGTTGCTCTGTCCCAGCGGCCCTTCCCTGTTCGTCATGTACTGCTGGACAAGGGCATTCAATATGCTCGTGTCGCGCAGAACGTCGCCGGACGGGATATCGGGGTTGACTTCGAAACTCTGGCAGACAATGGGGTGGTCCTGCATATGTTCACCAACGTGGGGGTTCTCAACAACCATTGGGATTCCATGGCTCTCGAGAAGTGCCTTGCTGCCGATTCCGGACAGCTCGAGCATCTGGGGAGACTGCAATGCGCCGGCGGAGAGAATCACCTCCCGATTGGTCTTGAAAGTCTTTTCATTGCCATTCTTATCCAAAGCCACGATGCCAGTCGCGACAACATCTACACCCTTCCTCTCGAGCAGGACCTTCTTCACAAGAGTTTCAGTCACGACAGCCAAATTTTCCCTCTTCATAACCCCTGGAGTCAGGTACGCTGTGTGTGCATAACTTCTCGTCTTGGTCTCGGGGTTGATAGTGGTACCGTTTTGGAAAGCACCAATGGCCTTGCCACTCCTTGGGTCGGCCGTCGCCTTGAGCCCGAGTTTCGCAAAGGTCTCCATCCACGCTGTGTTCATGGGCCCATACCCATCTCCAAACGAGACGTCGACAGGCCCTTCACCTTTCAGGCTCTCATCGTGGTAGGCCATCTGGCAGATGTCCTTGGTCGGCAACGAGGGCGTGTGCACAGTGATTGCCTTGGCAAAGTACGGAGCCAATCCATCAAAGTCCCATCCCTTGTTTCCCATCTTGGCCCACATATCGATGTTGGCACGAGACGGGTACACGGTCATGAGGAAGTTGATGGCTGAGGAGCCTCCCAGGCATTTCCCGCGAGCCTGGTTAATTTGTCTGTTGTTCAAGGTGGACTGAGACGCCTGTTAGCGACGGTTGATCGACAGGTATCCGTCCCTAAAGTCACCGGGTACTAGTTCTCTAGAACTCCCACGATGTAACATAACAGCCAAGTACCTAACCGGGTATCTGGGCATGCAGGTTCGGTAGGGTTACACTGACCTGGGGAGTAGACAGGAAGTTCCAGTCATATTCGTCTTTGCCATAGGCGCCGGCAATGAGACCTGGCGTAAGAATCAAGGGATCGACACTGCGGTCTGCTCCGGCCTCGACGACAAGCACGCGAACATTGCTATCCTCGCTAAGTCTTGTTGCGACAACAAGGCCAGCGGTACCTCCACCAACGACAATGTAGTCAAAAGGTGAGTCATGGTCGGTAGCGGACATGGTTTAGAGTGAACGGATGGACGTACGTTTACGTCTAAGCGGTGACAAAGAGTTTGGTATAAAATGGGAAGCTTTAGGTGTACAAGTTTGGCAGAAACCGAAGACTTGGACCAGTCCAAACGCTGCTAGATCGAGTAGAGGATGGCACAAGGGAATGATTATAACTTTGGAGGTGCAGCTTATGTCCGAGGAAATCGCGGCTTCCACACTGACTATGCATACCATATCACTAGCCGGGCCTGGAGGGTGCATGCATCGCGGCAAGACGGAGTTGGCGGAGCTTGGGGAAGGACCTCCCGAAGGATGAAGACGAGACTTGCGCCTTAGAACCTTGGCTGGCACCACCTTTCGTCCTCCCTATCTACATCTGCTCTCGTATCATAACGGCATGAAGGGCGAAAAAGAGTCGGTGTATCTTCTTCTCGATTTTCCATCAGGCTCCACTCAGCCTGCCAAAAGACAAACAAGCCGTCCCTGTCAACAGCAACGGTGCGACTTTGCTATTTCTTTCGTCCCTCTTCATCTGCGTGATTGGGTGGGAACTTGACGAGACCCACAAGGAACATCCCGTTATGCACCCACGGAGGCAGCTTGACAACATTTCGGCGCCTGGGGGGGGTTCTGAGGGGGAGGTTGGTCTTGTCTGATCTGCATAGCTTTAATGGCGGAAGACCCCGCGTATTCTAGACCCATTGAAAGCTAGTTAATAGCGAGGTCTGGATTTCCACATGCGAACACGTCCCCCAGCAGGGATGATGGCTGTTGTGTATACAGCAACTAGGGACGGCGCTACGTGTGTATATCTGCAGTATGCTATTTAGCCTCCGCCGCCGTTTATTTGGGTTTCATGATCACTACGACAAGGCCGGCGGCGGGAGGATCTTTGGACTATATTTTAGTGCCGATATTTGATGAATCTGCACTTCCAGATTGCACCACAGACACCACCCGATGCCACTCAAAGAAGAAACAAGCCGCAGGCTGCGGTATTCGGATCGGCGACTGAAAGTTTTGGGGGGAAGGGTCCCTTTTTCCTTCTCCTCTTTTCGGCAAGCTGGAATTCCGGGGGCCGGGATTGCGCAGGAGAGCGGTGCAGGGGGGTTCTCCTCAACTGCGTGCCACTAAGGTACGCAGGAATTGTCACACGGGACAACATCACAAACCTACAGTAGCTCCACGATGTCTTTCTATCAGAAACTTGCCTTGCTCCACCCGTGTTGTGTGTCCAAATCCAAATCTTACTATGTACACCTCCGCTTTGGAATCTCTAGCCAGGGATGAAAGGGCATCCAACAGAACCAATGTCGTGGCGCGCGTTGAGAGCGGGTCCGGAGGAGGAGCCATGTAATTGGGGGTCAGGTTTTTGGAAGACTACCTACAAACCAGACCAAACCAGGGCCAGGCCAGATCAACGTCTGGTTCTCCAACAAGCACTGTAGCTAGTTTCCACCTGCTTTGGACTAAGCGGGTTCAATGCTACAGTAGCGGCGTATCCGTGTTGTACATACATACATACATACATACATACATACATGCCTTATAGGTACTAATCAGCATTTTCATGGCGCTGGGGTTGTACTGTGATATAAGTAAGTGAAACGACCATCTTTTTGGGGTCGGTCGGGGTTCTCTTGTGAGTGAGCGAGTCATGAAGCTTTGCGGCTTGCAGTTTTGCTATTGTGCCTATAAATCACCCCATATTGGAGTCTGGGCCCACAAGATGCTACGCCACCTATGTACCTTGCTCCTTCTTTTTCTTACCGGGAGATCCCCCGTGTCGGCCTGTTCTCTCTACGTTAGTATGTCGACGAGGAAGGCGAAGAGAACAGAAAGAAGAAGAAAAAAATCCCAAGGTGCCCTGAACTTATGGAGACACTGTGGACCATGGCTCGGCATCTAGGATGCCTGGAGTTGTCCTTTTCTACGGATATGTCGAGTCCTCGGTGACAAGCTTGTGGATTCCGGGGCGAGGGAGCAGAGAGAGAGAGAGATGCATTGGGCAACCTGGGACCTAGATAAAAAAAGCCAAATCTAGACAGGATCTCATCTGTCTTGTCGGAAGTCGGGGTACGTGCTTGGCCTACTTGCTAACTACAACCTGGCAAATCTTGAAAGGCGCATGCACGGCACCTTTCTTGTGGGATATGTCTTACTTTGTTGGCTGGGGTCTGTCAGGTTTCTTCACATTTCATCATTCTTTTTATTCTATCTACTACCACCTAGATAGCACCGGCGTTGGAGGACAACACTCTTTGGTTACCTTCCCATTGGCCCCCTTTTGTACCAGTAAAAAGGACAATTCCTATTCGCCGGGGGGTGGGGATTGTTACGCGATTTTCTGAAAACTCCTACGCGTACTCCTCGATATGGACGTCGTCTTCGAACCCATTCCGACGCTGGGGATAGTCAAGGCGCATCTGGTAATCAACTGTGTCCTCGTCTTCTTCGCCGTGCTAGTGGTCGCGGCGCGGATATGGGCAAGACATAGGTCTGGAGCAGAGCTGTGGTGGGATGACTATTTGGTCATTATAGCTTTGGTAAGCTCTTGCGATCCCTCACCGTCTCTAAGGGCCTGCTAAGAAACATCTTGATCTTTTGATGGATGTGTTTCGCTCACCAACTGCGTATTTGGTTCTATAGCCTCAAGGCATAGGCATGCTTATTATACAAGGGCTTTGTATGTACAACGCTCTCCATGTCAAATTTGACGAGGGCGAGAGTATCTAACCAAATAGGGGATATAGATTCAAGATTAGGTGTTGGTTATCCCATAACCGAGACCATGGCCAACATACCATTGATTCTCCGAGTGCGTACCACCAATCCAATCCTTCTTCATCATATTCCCCGTTGGGAAAGAGGCACAGGAACGATCAATATCGACAACGAACCACGTGGGAACCCAACTAACATCATGTCCACACCACGCAGCTGCTCGTTTCGTACGAACTCATATTCGCCGTGTGCATATCGACCGTCAAGCTCTCCATGATGCTCTTCTACCTCCGGGTCTTCGTTAACCGCGGCCTGCGACTAGCAACCCAGTGCGCCATGGCCTTCGTCGGCACCTGGACTGTGGGGAACATCCTCCAGGTCTTCCTCATCTGCAGGCCCTTCCGCTCGACCTACGACCCGACCGTCGCGGGGACGTGCGGCAACCAAGTCGCGAGCTTCATCGCCATCGGCGTCTTCAACGTCGTCACCGACGTGCTGATCCTGTCGCTGCCCATGTCGACGGTGTGGAGTCTCAAGATGAGGACGCCGGTGAAGATCGGTATCACGGTAGTATTTTTGTTTGGTTTGCTGTAAGTTTCTCGACAGTAGCCAGTGAAGGGGGCAAAGAGAAAGAAAGTCAAAGGAGACATGAACTAGATATTCACTAACACAATCGAATCCACCTAGCACCTCCGTCGTCGCCATCATCCGCATCGTGGCGCTAACCAAGCTCGACCTCACAAACATTACGGGAACAATGGTCGACGCCGACTTCTGGTCCACCTTCGAGATCAACATCGCCATCGTGTGCGTGTGCCTCCCGATGCTGGGCCCCCTGTGGGCCGGATGCACGGCGCGCCTCAAGACGAGCCAGGGCGGAACCGGAGGAACCCCGAGCGGGTATGGAACGGGCTCAAAGCAGTTCCATCGGCTGGAAGGGGGAAGTGGCGTCGAGGGCGGCGGCACCAGCAGCAACGGCGCAGGAGTGAGCTACCAGATGAATCACCTCTACGCGAGCAACAGAGATGTCGAGTATCAAGTCGGCGCAGGGAAGCACCACGACGCGGCCGATACGAAGGAAGATGGCGGGAGTTTGAGCGGTAGCGAGACGGCTCTCGCGCCGGACCCGCCGCTGCCGAGCAAGTCGATCAAGGTGTCCACCAAGTGGACCGTCTCGAGCCAGAGGATTTGAGTGGAGAGATGGGTAGATGGTAGTTAATAAATGGGAGTTTGGATATATATCCCCGCGCGCCAACTGGGGTTTGTCTTTGATCGAGATACTTTTGAGCGTTTACGTTATATACTGTACATATTAATAGCGCGAAAACCCTTACGGACAGATCCATTATATATTAGCTGCAGTTTTTCTGCCTCGTTGCGTTGAATTTCAATTATACTTCTATTTTTTAAACCTATACTCATGAGCTTTCGAATCTCGCCAGGTATCATCCATTCGGCTAGAACTGCAAGCATCTCGAACATTCAAGCATGTTCAGCCCTAAGTAGAAACTTCCTAGCTGCCAGTTGCAGTGGCGGACGTAATGGTAAATGCTTACATTCATAAATGCTACTGTCGTATTGTCATCCGCCATGAAAAGAATGCAAAGGTATGTATGTATTTGCAGGATAGACCTCAGTGCTTTCCCTTATCTATGCAAATTATATATCAGGACATCAACAAGATAGTGAATTATTTCCTTGTGCTTCTGGGATCAAACATTTATAAATATTGCTGCTTTCCGAAAGAATACTGCATATGCTATGGAATACCAGCCAACAAGTAAGCTATAAGTAGTTACATGTAATATGTATTGTATGTAAGCACTCATGATATGACACTAGTGGGATAAAGCAGTTTGCTAACAACTGTTCGTCGGGTTAAAAGAGGTCTCGCAAGAAAAAAGGAAGTCATAACCCAAAAGTATAAGCCGCGGCACGCTAGGGGGTGTTCCCGCCGTTGGCAGGCGATGGTTTGGTGACTCGGCCGTCCTTGCCCAAGCCTCAATCTAGATTGACGGAACTGCCAAGAATTTTGGAGCAATCTGCCCCTCCTCCAGCGACGCTTGTTTTTTTTTTTTTTTTTTTTTTTTACTCCCCGCAGACAGCACGAGTAGTCTACAAGAGCTTCCAGAAACAAACAGAAGCAAGCAGGCGGGCAGGCGGGCAGGCAGGCAGGCAGGCTCAGGCTGTGTGAAAGGTCCGGTCCTTCCTTTACAGTCTCATGGAAGGTTCCTAAAAGCTCAAAGATCAACCTCGAGTTGTCAACTTCCAGGCAGAATTCATTATCCATGTGAATGTGGCAACAAAAGTTCTAATTGCTCCCGGTCCTTCTACAGCTCTTAATCCCCACCACCAACAACTGCTAACCATCGCCATCGCCCACAAGAATGTCATCCTCCTCCGACTCCCTCCCCATATCCCCCGCCCGCTTCGCCGAAGCAATCCGAGATCTCCCCATATCGGCCCTCCACCTCAAAGTCCTCGAGCTGCGCAACTCGATCGCCCACCTTGACTACAGCAACGAGCAGCTCCGTCCCTTCGCGGAGGGTAGGGAAAAACCACTCGGTCCCTCCTCTTCCTCTCCCTCCTCTACTTCCACAGCCACAACAATACAAGCACAAGCGGACACCGAACCAGACCAAGACTGCATCGACGCGATCGCCGAGAACGAACAGGTCATCGCCCGCATGGAAGAGCGGATACTACTAATCCGCGTCGAGGTCGAAGAGAAGCGCGGGCGCAGCTGGGCCGAGTTTAGGAGCGCCGAGGAGCTTGAGTCCGAAGCCCAACAAGCTCTGGCGGAGGTTCGGGTAGAGGAGGCAGCGAATGGCACCGACGGGAATAACGTTACTACTGCTACCAATGGCCAGACACAAGAGCAGAGCCAAGGAGGAAACCCCTGGGCGGATGGAACGTTCCAGACGGGCGTCGCTACCGGCGGACAAATCGTCATGGATCAACTCGCGCGCAATGATGGCGCCGAAGAAAGCTCCTCTTCCTCGGCACGTCAACCTAGCGCGAGGTTTATTGATGATGAGGAACTGCGGCGACGAATGGAAGAACAGATGCGCGGCTTGAGCGACAATGATGACAACGATGGTGGTATGCATCTTTAAGCAAGAGGGTTTCTTTACGATCTTGGGCAACAGGATGGGAATCACTGGGGAGTTACGGACAAGGAAAATAAAATAGGTAATGGTTTACACAATCAATTCTACGGATGACGGACGAGACGGGAAACCGGTAAGTGCCTTGGGAATCTCTACTCGACAGTCTCGGTTTGCCTTGACTGTGCTATTCTGCGCGTTACCGAGTGCGAAAGCAGCAGGTCCAAGATACGTCTACAAGCTCCATTACAGAACATACATTTCTTTGATAGAAACAGTGCTATCTATGTTGAAGATCGGCCTGTCTATCAAGCTACTACAAGGTTCCTCGAAGAATTGCTCTGCCGTTGCTATGCAGATGTGGTCTACCCAATGTGCCACCGGAGTAAGGCATTCCAAATGAACAAAACCGGCGCCAATCCAACAAAATCTTCGAGTGGAAAAAAAAAAAAACTCGACATAGTGCGCCAGACCGAATGCAAACCTTATTCTTCAAGACCCGTGGCTATGACCGGCGAAGCCTCACGGGCCCGCTGCCAATCGCCGAGAATTTTTGTACACAAAAGTAAATATCAAAGCATGTTAATGTATGCATACAGTCTGTGTTGCTGATGCTGGTGGTGGTGGTGGTTGTGTTGAGACCTGCCCTAGGTCCTCTGACCCTAATGATATGCTATCGGGTTTTGTGCTTTCGCGCGTTTGTGTAGGGTTGTCGTCTCCGACGCTAGAGTCTCTTCCCTGGGGAAGCTCGTCGAGAGTTGGGACTTCTTCGATAGTCATGGGGGGTTGGGCGCAATTCGCCTTGGAGGGGCGGGCCCTGCTTCCCAAGGCCGACAGTTCTCCGCCACTCTCGGATGAATGAGACCAACCCATCTGTTCGAGGGTCCTTCGTCGTGGTGGCCTAGGTTGAAACAACCCAGCCTCTTTGTCCAACGAGCCGTCGAGTGATAATCCCCTGGAGCGAGAATGCACATGGCCTTGGACGTGTGTTGATATCCGGCTCATAACTGATCCCGAAACAGTTCCTTGTGACCATCGTCGTGTGCTTGTTGAATATGGTGGTTCTACCATCAAGTTGCCTCCCGTGATGTTTGAGCATTCCTTCCCTTTGAGTAGCCTCTCGTGCACTATCCGCCCTAAAGGCGGTCTCCCCCCAACTGACAAGGCTCTTTGGCTGCTGATTTGGCTAGCCATGCTGCTAGATCGGCTGACTGGTACCCGACCTTCCATCACAGCCGCCGGTGGCGGGGGTTGTAGCATCCACTTGTGCCCATCTGCATGCGCTGGTCGAGAACTCACCACTGGGGGATGGAAATCATTGACAGGCGGATTGATGATGCTTGACGACCGGTAAAAGCTGGAGCGGTCTTCGTCTGATATTTCCCGGCTGACAAGAGGGGATCTCGCCGCTTCGATGAGTCGCCCAGCGGATTCCCCAGCCTTGAATACAGCATCAAAAAGACGATGACCTAGTCGCGAAGGTTCAGACGTTTCCGGAAGACCATCACTAGATAATATAGTATCGGCTTGGGTACTTGTGAAAGAAGGGTAGCGCTCGAAGTGTCGGATGTGGATTCCCCATAGCCCCTCGTCCTCCCTCTGGTGTGGTCGTGCGCTCCATTCGTCTCCAGAACCTTCACGGTCCTTTTCCTCAGATGCGTTGGGACTGCTCCTAGCGCTCTGTTTGGAGACGACGGTGTTCATGCTGGCAGAGCTCTCCGTTTGGTTTGTTAAACGCCTCTGAGAGTTGGTCTTCATAGGGAAGCTCTTCTTCTTCCTTGGCAACTGTGGGCCGCTTTCCATCTCTTGCTTCCAGTAAGGGTTTGTATTCATTGCCACGGGGTGTTCATATCCCTCGGTGATTGGGTTCTTTTCCCTCTCCTTCATGTTGCGTACGGCCATCTTCTCCTTCTCGTGCTTCTTGTACCTATCGATACATGGTGTACAGCCTGCATAATAGAAGATAGCCGACTGTATTGCCACACCCAATGACATTTCGCGTCTTTAAACCTCAAGAGGGTTGGAGGCAGAACGATGTCGTCCAGCGGGGTCTGGCGCCGGCTGCAATGGCATGTGTGAAGTTGTAAAGTTAATCGGAGCTGGTGTTGTAGATCAATGGCGGGTGCGGCGGGATGCTGTCCAACGGCTCGAAACGGCTTTGACAGCCTTGAATCGGGGAAAGGGGAAAGGGGTTAGGTGTCTGTGGAATTGGTGTGCCGTTGACCCTGTGTATCCGCGATAGGTCGTGATGACGCCTCTGGCATTTGATGTTATTTTTCCTCCAGCAAAAAGCAGTTAAGGCTCAGTTCCCACAAAAGACAAGTATACTATTAAACAAAGATTGTAAGGGACGACGGAGTGCTGGTCATATGCACAATATAGAATAATTGCAATCACACAAAGCGTATGGATGGAGAGGAAAGATCCAACATGGGAATTTCCCCAATAACACCAAAAGTATTGGAAATAAGGGGAGACTCTGAAACGAACAGATTTGGAAGTGTGGGTGTGTGTGTGTGTTCAATTGAAAAAAAAATCCCCCCCGGGGAGAGGAGAAGGACTCATCAGGAGGAGGCGTGCAATCCCGGACCATGGGGACATGGTATGGCGAATATCTATGATGATGGAATTGCGCAAAACGGTGCAAAAAATAAATGCATTTCTAGCGTCAGGGTAGCACTGGGCTGTATAAATTGCCCGCAGAAAACATTGGAGTCCGCTCCGGGAACATCCAAGACACTCTTTCCCACCGCTTCCCCACCAACAAGAACCAGTGTGGCCCCGAGAGATTGCCCTCTCGAGACGGACGATCTTGTTGGAAACGTGGCTCGGAGGATGGTGATGGACGGGAAAATCCACGCATCACTGCATGCAGTTACGGATGAATGCTCCTGCCGTAGGTGCCCCACCCCTGCGCCTCTTGTCTCCGCCGCCCCCGGATGGTGTAGACTGTGCAGTAGCAAGTGTGGGAAAGGTGGGGTCCGTTGCCGAGGGATGTCTCGCCCCTGCCAAACCAACCGTTCTTGCGTAATCGATAACGTGCATCTAGACGTCAATTGGCCTGCTTTTCTGTGCATTCTTGGCCAATTAATTTGACCGCTTGCTGAAAAACCACTGCACTGCAATCTCGAGTCTCTCGCCTTGCCAAGTCCGTTACAGGCAATTGTTTCTTACTTTCTATCTGGATACCGCAGATCTACAAATGTGTTCGAAACAAACCCGCATGATCATCCGAAACACAACATTAGACGTTAGCCACCCGCCCATCACCATCGCTTTGACGACTTCCGCCCAACGTTCCCTGACACCTCTATTAACACATGTGCATGGTTGGATCTATCGCTAGTTTCCACATGGGTACGTACAGCTACCAAACTACTTTACGTCATTACATAAGCACCTCAACAGTCTCTCTCAACCTCGTCATCATCGCAACGCCAAGCTGCCCGAATCTGCGAGGATACGCAGCAAAACAAATCGTGGTCCAACCAGCCAGCACCCGCCTCTAGCTCGCCTAATTTGGCCCAATACTCTGATGCTCGGCCGGACTATTATTAAAGAAGAGAAGTAATCGTTGCTAGAAGGAACCATATACCAGGCAGGTAGCTTCATCCTGACTAGAAGCTGCACCTTGTGTACCCACCCCCACCTTTTCTCATCATCCGAAGTACGTGGGAGGAAGAGAGGCAAACAAAAACCACGCAAAAACAGGCAAAGATGTCTACGATTGGCGACATCATTGCTCCACTAGCCGGGGTATTTCGACGACCAGAGGGTCCCCAACTACATCGGTTTGGGGACCTCCCCGAGGAGATACGCTTCGATATTTGGATATACGCCCTGGCCGACGCACACATACCAGCCGCTATCTGGAGGTATCACCGATCTGATGAACCATATAAATTTTTCGGGCACGTGGAATGCGCACTGGTCAGCAATATCGCTCAGTCTTGCAATGAAGCCCGGCGGGTGATGGAGAGATGTTTCACGCCGGTCCGGCTGCACAAGAGGGTATATACAGACCACGCTTTTGCATCCATTGCGCAGGGGGCAGTGGAATGGATGTCGGATAGCCTCGGTCCTTGGGTTGCTCGATCAGGCTTCAACGGCAATGGGGGACCTAGTCTTGTCGCCGACCTCACCAGCACATATTTTATCATCCATTTCAACAGCATGGACATGCTCTACTATATCGAATGTGCACAGTCACGAGGACGCACGGAGTCTCCCGAGGCGGGATACATCCAAGACCGGGTGCCAGTGGAAGCGAGCCCCCACATACGAGTGCTTTGGTTTCACTTTTACCATTTTGGCTTCATCTCACAAGGGATTACGCTCCTCTTGGATACGTGTCCTAACTTGCAAAGACTAGAGCTTACGAAATTTGACCTGAACAATGGACTAGATCAGGTTCTTCCCATATTGAGGGAACAGATGCCCAGCTGGACCGTTAGCGAGTACCACGAAAGTGGGTTTCCCATATCTATCGTCGAGTGCAGAAAAGGAACTCGCGTGGTTTTCATCACTTCTATTCTATGGGAGTTGAGAAGCGATGAGGAGGAATCGGGCTCCCTAGAACGCTTTGTCGCCCGAGGGATATTTAAGCGCAAGCCGGACGGGAGCTTATGTGCCCCATGGTCCAAGTTAGACGCCCCACAGAGATTCTGGGACTGGTATTTTGAGCCTTTGATGCCAGGGATGAAGAAGATACCGAATGTGGGACTACATGCCGATTTTGCTAGGACGCAGCTACACTAGCATGTCGAAATGAAGAACCCGGACAATCTTCCAGCGAGGAACTAGGCCGAAAGCTCGTCACAATGTGATTGAAAACGCTGGCACGCGCCTAGACATAGGGATAATGCTTTGATATTGAAGCTTAGTTGATCCTGCTTGCGCCTAATAGTACGCCGTGGTTGGACTACTTCGACTGTACTCATCATGCGTTCCCGGATATGCTCCTGCTGGCGGGGTCCTAAACGATGATTCATCATCCGAGCTCGCTTCTCCGCTAAGCATGTCTTCTCGATCCGGGGCAGCTTGCATGGGCTCCAAATCATCACTCTCGAGCATCGGAGGCGAATAGGGAGGGACCTTGTGTATATCTCGCCCAGAGGGCATTTGGGTCATGAGTTGGCCGGTGGGCGGCACTCGCTGGGTGTTCATCTGTGACAAATCGTCAGGACGGACTACAAGCAATAATGATACTAAGGTCACTTACAGTGTCGTTTTCTTTCACCCACTTCGCCTCAAGCATCTCGAGCACTCTTGTTTCTTCGATCTTCCCTGCATCTGCACCCCAGTGGCCACCTTTCTCTACCTTCTTGTCTTCCTTCTTCTCACTCCATTCACGTTTCAGACGCGAGAAGCTAAGACCCTTCTTTTTGGTGTCCTCGTCTCCTTTTGTCTCAACGCCGAGTTCTGACAGCCCGGCGTGAGTCCATGCGATTGCAGTCCCAGTTTGGGCCCCTAGATCGGCGTCGATCCCGAAGAAGCGACAAGCTCTTGCTCTTGCGGTGCGCTTGAGATCTTCTGTGTACTTGAGGAAGCTCTCGTCGACCTTGTGACCTCCTTTAGAGACCCCGGCGCAAAGTGAATAAGCCTTTGCAGCATGTTCCGATGCAGAAAGACACAGTCTCGCAAACAAATGAGCGCGGACTTTGGGGATATCTGGTGCCTTAAACATCCACTCCTTGTCGTGGACATTTCTGCCCTGGGCGACTACTGCCGGGTATGGGTCGTCCTTCAACACTGCCAACAGAGTGGCCTCGGCGAGCGAAATTGCAGCCAAAGCAGATGCTGTGGGAGTTGCCACGTCCGGGCAAGGAACTTCAGTGGCCAGACTCTGACCTTGTGTGCTAAGATATGAGTAGACAGACGCTGCGTCGAGGAGGTGCTTTGTTGCGGTTTGAATAGCTTGCAGTCGCTCCTCTGGGCCGGGACTAGCAATGGACATCACGAAGAGAGGTTGTAGAGCCGCTCTTGCTTGGAGGGTATAAGCCATCCCTAGGGTAGAGATCGCGAAAGTGACTTCATGTTCGAGCTGTCCAATCTTGATTCTTGGTGTCTCGCGGCCGGGTAGTGAGGCGGACAGTGTCGGGCGCCATTCTATTTTCAGCGGAGGGTTTACGAAGTGGACCGACACAACAGAATTGTTGATAGTGCGGTTCTTCAAACCGGCATCTATGGCGATAAGGTACGGGATGTAGTCCTTCAGAGCGCTGACGACAAGGTTGAGATTTGCCGGCTGCGACGAGGGAGGGAGACGCTTGTGCTTCTTCAATGTTTCGCGGACAACCCCTCGGTAAGTGCTAGCTGTCAGAGGGAGCGAAGGATGAGATGAAGAGGAGAAATTCGAAGAGAATGTGAACGAGGAAGTGGTTGGCAAGGTGAAAGGAAAAGGCATGATGAATTTCTAGAATTGGTATATAAGAAAGAAGACTATGCGGCCCAATGCTTGCAATGAGACGGCCGAGCCGGCCGATAGACTTGAAGATGCAACCGAGTTGAAGCCGAATTCAGAGCTTGGGTCGAGGTTACAGTTATAATGGCTGAATGGTAAGCTGGGGAAGTGAGGCGAAACTGAGAATCAGTCCCGCTTACTGCATCTGGTTTGGCGTTGAAGCGACGCTGCGGACGGAGTGCAGAAACACGGTCCAGACAGACGGAGCAATACGTACCACGCACGACCCACATCAAAGACCCCTGACGTTTCTTGGCAAGGATAGTACTCGTGCAAGGTCCCGGCGCTCCGGCCATAGTTCATTGCCTTTTTTTTTTTTTTTTTTTTTTTTTTTTTGTGATCGTTGACACGACTCATTATTTGCTCACACACCTCCACAACCTAACGCCCATTACCCACGACGTCGAAACCTCGAGCATATCTTAGGGCCTCGATGGTTTCATATCCCTCGTCTAATCTGAGTTCAACGCGACAATGAGCGGCCGACCATCCCCCGGCCACAAGCCCCGGCGTCGCAACAAGGCCGGGGATGGCCATCACTTATCCAACTCGGAAGCTCTCGTCAAAGCTCCGGCCTTCCCCCTAGCTTCCTTCTTCTGGCCGGCACGCGGTTCCGTATCACAATGGGAGCTTTTGCCGTTGATCTTGATGGTGGCTGGTCTGTATAGATGGGCAGCAGGCCTTTGGGGGTATTCGGGTAAGTGCCTACTTTCGACGTGACAAAGCTCCATTCCACCAGCCCCGAGACCTGGGTACGTGCATCGAGACGGACCATGAGACTGACCAGCAAACCGTCTCCCTCTGGTTAGGCTACCACAAACCCCCTCCGTACGGTGACTACGAAGCACAGCGACACTGGATGGAAATAGCGACACACCTACCAATATCACAATGGTATTTCCACGATCTCCAATGGTGGGGGCTTGACTACCCGCCCCTGACGGCCTACCATAGCTGGCTGTGCGGCAAGATTGGCTCGTTCATCAACCCGGAGTGGTTTGCGCTCTACACGTCTCGCGGTTCCGACGATGCCGACCTCAAGGTGTTCATGCGAGCTACCGTCCTCGTCACAGAGTTCCTCATATACGTCCCTGCCGTCGTCGTTTTCACGAGGCGATACAGCAAGCTCAACGGAGTCGCAAATTGGTCCGCCTCGATGGCCATCTTGGCAATTCTCATGCAGCCAGCCACCATCCTCATCGATCACGTCCATTTTCAATACAACACAGCAATGCTGGGATTAGTGGTCGCAAGCATGTCGAGTATGCTTGCCGGTCGCTTCCTTTGGGCTTCTGTCTTTTTCGTTGCAGCCTTGGGATTCAAGCAGATGGCTCTATATTATGCTTTGTCGGTCTTCTCGTTCCTTCTGGGAAGCTGTATATTTCCGCGCATCAACGTGTTGAAGCTCTTCGGGATTGCTGCTGCTACGATCGTCTCGTTCGGCATTCTGCTTCTTCCCATAGTTCAGGGGACGTTGAGCGATGTCAAAAACGGGATTGTCGCCCGCCCCGACCTGGAGGAGCCCCCACCATTCCCCATTTTCGCCTGGCTCTCCGACTCTTTGGATCGCGATGCGGCCTACTATCCCGTGGTGGAACAGTTAGTGCAGATGGTACACCGAGTCTTCCCCTTTGCGCGTGGACTGTTCGAGGACAAGGTGGCCAATGTTTGGTGTTCTCTCAACGTGGTTGTCAAGCTTCACAACTACCCGACCGAGCTTCTGCAGAAGGTATCGTTGCTTGCTACTCTTGCGTCTATCCTGCCTCCGAACTTGGTCCTCTTCTTCAAGCCGCAGAAGAATCTCATCCCGTTTGCGTTTGCGACAACGGCATGGGGGTTTTTCCTCTTTAGCTACCAGGTCCACGAAAAGAGCGTGTTATTACCCCTACTGCCAATGACATTGCTCCTTGCTGGGAGCCATGGGCTCAGCAGGGAAGCACGCTCGTGGATCGGGTTTGCCAACATGCTCGGCTGTTGGACTATGTTTCCTCTTCTAAAGAGAGTCGACCTTCAGATCCCATACGCCGTGCTTACACTCACATGGGCTTATCTTCTCGGTCTTCCGCCGACGTCCCTTAGCGCCTATTTCCAGGAGGGGCAGGGCGTCATGGTACAGTGGGCTACGGTGATGCTTCATGGTGCCTTCTACCTGGCCATGGTCAGCTGGCACATTGCAGAGCACTTTGTTCGCCCGCCACCCGGCAAGCCAGATCTCTGGGTGGTAGCCAATGTCGGAGTCGGAGTGGTGGGGTTTGGACTTTGCTACCTCTGGTGCTTTTACCGACTGTTGGTGGAGGCTGGGTTCATCTCTCAGATGATTCCCACGGTATCAAAGAAAGACAAGGCCAAGCAGAATCGCTGAGTGGTGGCGGGGAGAATATATCGCTTGTCATGGATTATACATTTTTGTATCCCATCTCTTTTGTGGTAGTGGAAAATCAGCACTCAATATACCCCAGACGGACCGAACCGTCTACTGCTTTTCTAATGTTTCTTCTTTATTTTTACCATTCGAGCTGCACCCATTTGATGGTTTTTCTCGAAAATCAGAGCTGGACACCTAGCCACTACTATCGAGACAGCCTATGTATTTCTGCCTCGTACGGTGGTGGGGTACCGGAACCGTGGAACATCTAGCACGATGCGGCCTACACAGCCCTGCCAAGCGCGTTCTTATGCAGCTTTTCATTATTCAACAATGCAGCACCGCCCGTGGCCTGCGCCCGTCGGCGCCCAAATAAGGAGAGAGGCTTGCCAGGAATTCTAGGATTGGCTGTCACCTGTGTGAAAGGTGTGCAGCAGAGGCGAAATGGATATCCTTTGCTCTGCAGGACTGTTCTCCATAAACCAGTGGTGCTCCTCTAAGCGTCCTGGGGCGTGATCTAGTGTCGCCGGCTGACTGGTCAGTTTGATAGGCACCCTCGGCAGACTGACTGCCTAGTAGATCGCTGCCTCGAACCGCCTTAGCAGTCGGGCGAACCATCCGGCCGGACAATGACCCCGAAATATAGCGGGAGACCTGCTTCCAGATGTGGGTATGGTTAGAATGCTCGTACTTCTCCCTGGAGTTATATTGTTGCTTCTCGGAACGCATGTTGGGGCCTTTTCATTTTCTCGCCATCCAACCTCATTGTTCCGCCGCGTTTGATTCCATGCCACTCCTCCCACGATTCCCTCAAATCTAGCTCTTTCGTCCTTTTCAGGTCCTCAATAGTACGGACGAGACTCGCCCAGCTTCCACTCATTTTTTCTTGCTGCCAGTACTACTCACCAATCAGTAGTTTGGTTGGCCAAATGGCAGAAGTTGATTTCGTCTGATCTCATCTGATTTCTATCTTATCAACCATATAACATATACTATGCACAACCGTACAAACACTATGGCCAGTGACACACTCAGCCTACCATCCCAGCAGCCGCGGCTCAGCATCACAACGATAATGGATAAAGAGGGCGACTCAACGACGACAGTCCTAAGCCCAAGCCCAATAGTCGAAAATGAGGTTGAGAAGAAGAAGAAGAAGAAGAAGAAGCAGGGGCAACCAGAACTACTGTCACCTCTGAGCGCAGCCAGCCCGCTGGGGGGAGGCAGCGAGCTCACAACCAATCCGTTTCGGAGACGGATGGCAACCACGAAGACTACTATACAGGATACCGGAGTCGGACCGGGTGGCAGCAGCAACAGCAACAGCGTTATCGACCAGGCCCTCTCGGGGGTCAGTGACGACTTCCAGCCAGCGAAGCGCATAGACAAGGGGAAGGGAGTATCCATCGAACACACTCTTCAGCAGTCTCAACAACCCACTTCGGCTTCGGCTTCGGTGTTGGTGCCTACGTCTACGTCTGCGAGGGGATCTCTCTTTTCCGTTACCGACGTGGATTCCTCATCTACGGTGACCAGAGGCGAATACGGCGAGTACGGAGATTACGGCGACGAAAATGACGGAGTAGACTGGGAGTCGTTCGAACCTCCGGAAGCTCTGACGAGATTACCGAATGTGGAGTCCGATATCATCAAGTACGTGGTAGAAGAGTCCATCACGCGCATCAAGGTGCGTATCGAGGAGAAAAAAGACCGGGCGAGGGAGAGGGAAGAAGCTGAGAGACGGGCTAGAGAGATGAGGGAGGATCAGCAGGGGAAGGAAGTTGTCATCGATACTAGCGGCGATGGTGGTGAAAGGAGACCGTCTATCACTGTCGCCGAATATGGTGCGACGGCGACACCTGTGGACGGTACGCCTAGGCTAGGCGTCGCGAAGCAAGACACGAATTTGGCCACCACTAGTACATTGGACTCCCGAAAGTCGAAGGATAGCAGTATCTCGAGGCCGGATATTCCGACAAAGTCGTCTAAGCGATCGAGATTTGGACTTCGTCGGCTGCTTGGCCGGGAAGAGAAGGCCGAGTCCATGGCCATGGGCGTGTCGAGACATAAGGGGAGTCGTTCGGTTAATAGGATCGATCTCTCTCTTGCCGCCATGCTTCCGCATGCCATACCCCGTGCAAGACCGGCAGACCTGCTGAGCGCGCTCCGTCTGAGCAGCGACAGTGGGGGTCCGACGAAGGCTGAGGAGTTGGTGTGAGTGTTTTATTCCATCCATCTCGCCCTCTTCTCCATTTCCTTATCCAAAGATCTGTATGCTGATTCGGTACTTTTACAATCTCGCAGTGAATGCGTCTCGTGCCTCGACGACGTCCCCGTCTCGGCAACCGTAAACCTCTCCTCGTGCAGCCACTCCTACTGCCGCCCTTGCTTCGTTCGGCTCGTTGCCTCCTCGACATCGAACGAGACACACTGGCCCCCGAAGTGCTGTCTTTCGCCCATCCCGAAAACCCAAATCCTCCCCAACATCCCCGAACACCTCAGGAAGACCTTCGGCGACAAGGAAGCAGAGTGGTCCATCCCGGCAGCGGACAGGATATACTGCTCCGTCTCGACATGTTCCCTCTTCATCCCTTCCACCTCACCTAATCCTAATCCCAATTCCAATTCCAATTCCAATCCCGCCGCCGCCGCCGCCGCCGCCGCCGCGAGCTCAGTAGACCACGCAACACGCACAGCCCGGTGCGCCGGGGGCCACCGCACGTGCACACTCTGCCGCGGTGCCGCGCACCCGGGAACCGAGACGTGCCCCAACGACGTGGAGCTCCTCCGCACCGAGGCGCTCGCGACGGAAGAAGGGTGGAAACGCTGCACCTCGTGCGGGGTCCTCGTGGAGCACCGGGACGCGTGCCAGCACATGACGTGCCGGTGCGGCGCGCAGTTCTGCTACGTCTGCGGGCTCGTCTGGCGCACGTGCTCCTGTTCGATGGAGGAGCTCGGCCGCCTGAAGCGACGGGCGGCGGAGAGGAGGGACGGAAGGGAGCGAGAAGAGCGAGAGGCCGCCGAGGCCGTTAGGCAGGTCGAGGAGTTCGAGAGGGAGGAAGAACGCAAGCGGGCGTTGCTGGAGTTGGAAAGAGCGAGAAGGGAGAGGGAGGAACGGAGGGCGGGGAGGCGGAAGCGGAGGTCGGAAGAGGGGGAAAGGAAGCGGGTGGTCGGCGAGAAGTTCGTGGAGCTGGGGGCCATGATGAGGGAGCTGGACGAGCTGCAGAGGGTCGTGCTTGGTTACGAGCAAGACAGACGACGCGAGGGGTTTCTGGAGGGCGTTCAGATGGTGAGAAGGGACGTCAGGGAGGAAGTGGAGAGGAAGAAGGAGGAGGCGAGAAGGATCAAGGAGGAGAAAGTTGGCGATGTGAAGTTGGCATTAGACATGCAGTCCAAGGCTAGGTTAGCGGAGCAGACGGCGCAGGAGATGGAGTACGAGGCCGTGCTCAGAGCTTTTTGGGAGGGGAAGTGCAGGAAGGAAGAGCACGTTGCGCCGAGGGTGGAGGGGTCTCTGAACCCCTGGAAGGCGCAGAATAGGGAGAGGATGGCGCTCTGGATCGCGTGGAGGGAGGAGGAGATGCAAAGAAAGAAGGACGTAGCGGAAGAGGAAGAGGGGATACAAGTCGAGATTGCGGAGGCCGCGGTGGAGAGGACGGAGGAAAATGTCGCGAGGAGGGAAAACGAGGAGATGGCTAGGAGGAAAGCGGAGTGGAGGTGGTTTAGGGCCGTTATTGGGGAGAGGGGGGATATTATGGAGGACATGGAGAAGGAAGAATTAGGGGCTATGGTTGTGGAGGAGGATACGGAGGATGAAGGTGATAAGGATGGGGATGACGGGGAGTTGGAAACATTGGAGAGAGATGTTGAGGAAGCGGAAGCTGCGGCGGGAAAGGCGGCGGATGGTGATACAGTTGCCTCCGGGTCTGGCTCTGCTCCTGGTTCTGCTATTGGCGTTTCTCTCGGTAATTCTTCATCCTCATCGTCATCATCATCTACGAGACCTGGGCCAACAAGGCCCAGGAGATTATATGCCGCGACAAACCCGATGAGCGACCCGGACGTGCATAGCACGTCGTCAGGGGTGCATGGCTATACCCTCGAGGTGGAGGTGGCGGAGGAGCGTGGTGGTGGTGGAGGCGAGCCAGGGCCTAGCTCAGGGAGTTCTCAACGTCAGGGCGCAGGTCAAAAAAGGAGTAGCGTCTTCGCTGGGTTCATGAAAAAGACTAGGAGCGGGGATTCTGGTATTGGTGTTGCTATATAAGTAGATAGATAGGTTGTAGGGTAGCGGATAATGGGTTTACTGGGCCCATGATACTTGTTTATCATGTCATTTTCTGCTAGCCTGTGTTTACATAGAATGCATTCGGAGGCGGTCAACTGTTGGTTGGTTCCTATCAGAGGAGTATATACGGACCATTGGAATGATGATCATAGGCAGGGTAAAATATCAGCCTTGCTCATTAGTACACTGCATATTGTCACCCGTAGCAAGAAAATCATATACTTCTAGGGAAAAGCCACGTCCATGGTGGCGTGGCATGCACTTATAGTTTATCGATACTTGAGAGTGGCGCTAACGGTCACGAGCTATCGTCGTTCGCGCCTCGGCTCCGAAGAGCGAGCTGCATGCTGATTACTAGTATAGCGCGGCGCACACCTGGGTACATACATATGTACATATAGTTAATGGCCAAACCCGGCGAGTGCCTTCGCTTCTTCCCTATACGCGATTCCCAGCGACGAAATACATGCACGCCTTTCCTTCAATCATTGCGACCTCAAAAGCTGAAAAGTTGGCAGGGACAGCGAATTCCACGATTCTTGGTTCGGAACAGCTGTGCCGCAACCAAAAAAAAAAAAAAAATGTGGGGAAGATACCCAAGCTATCACGAGCTTGGCGACGACCACCCCACGCATGGATCCCGGGCGTGTCCTCAGAATTAACATATCGGCCATGAAAAGAAATAAAAAGAAAAACCCCCCGAAATTGGAATGGGCTACTTATCGCGCTCTCCCGCGGCGAACAGCGCGCTGTGTGCGTACCGATTCTTGTTGGTGATAGACGAATCCTGCACGGAATCCTTTTGCCATTGTGAAGGGGGGGCTTGCTTGCTTGCTTGCTAGTATCGTTCAAGCATTCCTCGTCCCGAGCATCCGGCCGCGAGAATGGCACGTCCAAGCCAATGGTTTTTGAGGACGCCGCCGTGGCCACGCCTAGCTATGGTCCGTGTCACGGACGCTTGGGGTTCTATTGAAAAACGATTCATGTTTACATAGTATGCTTCACTCAAGGGGGCGGTGCCTGACTGTGGTATCACAAAAATGCTAAGAACCTAGCTTCTGGCTTGGGAAATTTAGGCAGCTTTCGATCCATATTGATCAGAGCATGGGCCTACCTGTTCCCCTGTTGGTGAGGGTATATATAGGCCGGTGTTTGTCTATTCCCACATCCTTTTCCAGACGGCCGGACTGCATCGTCTGTAATCCCCCAGAAATGCCGATCGCTTGCTAAATAGGTACTGAGTAGTTATTCCTTCTTTAATCCCAAGTTCTTTCTTAACCCTATTCTACACACTGTCGAAACAATGGCACAAGTCAACACCGACGAGCCGAAGTCCTCCGGGGGCAGCGGCCCTGCTCCGGCCTCAGCCTACTCCCATCCATACCGCGCCAACAACGTCACATCTACAGACCTCATCACACGAAAGGGGAGCTCCGTCATACTCATGGTCCTCCTCTACACGGCCGCCACGCCCTTCAGTCCCATCACATGGTTCGTCGACATGCCCGGAACATGGATGCTCGACAGGCTCTTCGCGGGCTTCATCCTCTTCATCGCCATCTACTTCCAGTGGCGCATCGCGTCCTTGACCTCAGTCGTGTACGTGCACAGCCCCTCCGTCGACGGAGGAAGGCAGACACTTCGGAACGGACGACTCGAGGCGTCAGGGGGTGGTGAGATTATGTACATGTGGCAGCCGAGCAACTACTGGCCCTTCGCCCTCTGCGAGTTCTTCCTGCTTTGCGTGGCCGAGTATTACGATGGTCCGTTCATCTTCGGATATGACTCCGACTTTTTAAGGAAGGCCATTATTTTTGTTGTTCTCGGCGGACTCTGGACGATTGGCTGGGCCGCTACGCCTCAGGGAACCAAGACCTGGGCCTGGGAGCAGATCAAGGGTCTCATGTTCTGGATGATTCTCAACGAGATTATGAGCAGTCTTCCAGGTGGCGTAGGATCCAATCCTAGGATGAGGCGTGCCCGACAACAGCGCAGGTTTTGATTCCACAACATGACGAATCAAGGATTCCTCAAAACAAGGAAGTGAAGGACATAAAGTAGGGGGGTCATGTCGAAAAGTGGACGACAAGGTACATAGTATTTGGCAGCTATTGCCCACAAAAAAGGCGGTTGCCTCAAATATATTCTTAGGCCTAGCGTGTCAATAGTATATGGCTAAGATGAAAACTCAAAACAAAGTGCAATGCCGGCTGATGATTCGATATGTGCAAGATCCTGAACGCCTCTGAGGGAGAAAATGCCCCTATATCAATCTTCGGATTCCGATTCCGATCCGAAACGGACCAATGGCCCTGGTGTGGCCAAACATGGGAAGAGCCTTTCGATGTCTGATGAAGAGCTTGATGAATCCGACCCGAATTCACCAGCGTTGGTTCTTCTACTCCGGCTACTGCCAGCGCTAGAACCAAACCTTGCTCCGCCTTTTCCGTCGCTCCAAGGTCCAGAGAATCCTCGTGTAGTGCTAGCGGCCGGGTTCATCGAAGCGATGCCTAACCGATGGGGACATGTGCCCTGTCCAACGTCTCGCCTGTGTGAATGGAAGGAGCACATGCGGAACCCATACTGTCGCCCGTCTGACTTTAAAGCGTTCGACGGGAGTCTGATACTCGGGTTCTTGGACGAGGCGTCCCCTCGTATCTTGGAGAGCTTCGAAACATGATCGGAAAAATCCCTCAACAGGTCGGGGGTGTCACCGATCAAGATACCAAACCGTCGAGCGATTGTTGAAATGAAGGATTGCTGTGCAGGGGGTGGTTGTGTCATACCGGGACACAAGGACTCTAGGTCCACGTCCTTGGTTGCTAGCGTCCATGCCATCATCGCGACAGTCCATTTCCTGAGGCGAAATGCATGGTCTGGGTCGCACCTCTCGTACACAACGCGGACAAAGTTTGGCGTGATGTCCCAGTCGCAGCGGAAGAATACGTCCTGCAGGCAGTCTAAAGCGACGTCTTGGAGCTCTTCAATATCGGCCTTGGCGGCAAACACATGGAGCCTGGCAAGGTTCCAGTGGAGGTTGAGCGCTCGGCAGGTTTGGGCGATCACCTTTCCGTTGCCACCGCGCCCCGGCCAGCTTCCTATTCCACCAAAAGACGTTGCCTCGTCGACGAGTCTAGATAGACCCGTGCTGCGTTGGTATAGCCATAGTACAAACAATTCGAACATTGTTGGTGACTCGGCGGGCAGCCAGATGGTGAATGCGTCGGTGGTCCATTCTCGTTGTCTGGATAGATGGCTCCGGGAACCGGGGACAAAGCCGGTAGTCGTGGAGAAGAAGTCGGATGCTTTTTGGGGTGGAAGTGCTGCTACAATTATGTCGGTAAAGTAGTCGCCCGACGACTCGAGGAGCTTTCTGTGGATGGAGAACTCGCGCTGTTCGCTTCCAACAGCCACATGGATGATTTCGGCACCGAGTGTCCTTTCGTTCACACCATCGATAATATTAGTATATGGCCTACTAATTGTTCAAGATGGAGTCCCGGCGAAAGGGCAAGGCTGTTGCTGATACGTACGAACTAACAGGCCCATAGGAATCCCGTTGGCGACCCATCGTGAGGGTTCGTCTGAAATCTCCCAGGTGGTGGTCGTCACGGGATGAAATGGGAGAAGCACATAGACTGCAATGCCCACCATCACTGGGCGCGTTACTCGGTTTGGACGCCCCAGTGGAATTTGTTGAGGACTTGCTTAGCAATGGGGAAAGAAAAGTATATGGGGCAGGTCGGTTTTTCGAGGTGTTCTGTTTCGGTGCTGCATGTGTATGTGCGCTGGCTGGCTGTTTCTTCTGCCGCCCCTCAAGTTATGGAGCCGTGCAGCAGGGATCATGACCCTCAATCGTTGCGGAACGTCATTGCGAGCAGAGATCTTGAAAACCAACCTTGGAGGTGCCGTCTCAATAAATTTTGGCGTAGTACATAGTAAAGGGAGGGGAAGGTCGAGAAGGGGTAATGGGGGGGAAGTCTTGGAACGGGCTTCTGCATCTAAATTGCCGGGATGATGCGATTGCGGGTGCTTCTAGCCAACGAGAAGCTGTTATAAGCTGCGAGATGCAGACGCAGCGGCCGCAACTCCTTGTTCCAGGTCACGAGAAAACCACCTGAGGAGCGTACCTTCTGTAACACACCCTTGCTGGTCGTGCCTTCCTCTAGCAAAACCCAACTTGAAATCCCCGTGCAAACTGTTAGTGCAGAGATGTTCCTCCATCTTGGCGGCACAACCTCAAATATCAACTAACAACGCTCGTTGTCGCCACTTTTTACCATCCGAAATAGGAAATGCCCTATAGGTATGTATGCTCACGTTTTATTGTTTGGCTAGGCCAATGAGGTCTCTCGCCCTAATATGTTCAGTTAACCCAATTCAGGATACTATTTCCCAGTGTTCATTAACAGGACGAGTACGTTAATGGTATGTCTTCGTAGATATATTGTTCTAAGCTGGAAAAGCACCTTGCTGTACGACCACAGTGAGTTTCAAGTGTGCAGCCAATGCCAGAAGAAACTCAACTAAAGCAGAGGGTTGGCGCTGTTCTCTCTCTTATCCAGCGTATGCTTTATATAATGCGTACAACTATGTCTAGTTGGCGGTAGCACGTGAGAGGCCTCGGGCGGATGATGGTAAAGGTGGATAGTGTGAGATGGAAGCGATTCAGATAGTCTCTCTTAAGCTTGTGTTTCATCCGACATCCTGCCGAGCAGGTATGTCCCCAACTTCCTTCCGGAATGCGTCCAATGTCTCTCCTTTTCCTTACCAGAAAAGAATCACATGCCCATGGACGAAAAAAAAATCGGCACCAGAAACTAGTTGTGACAGATATAATAGTAAGGACTTGTGTGCGTTACTCTGTAGTTTGGATCGGATATGATGGTGTTTCAAAGGCAGTTTATACTTGTTAGCATTAGAAAATTATATTCACGCAACTTGAAATGTAATATTCTAGAAATTTCATGATCTCTTGTTACTTGTAAATGAAATACCCTTCGCGGGAATTACATCTTTCTATCCCCTTTTCACGTAATTTGACAGAAAATGAAATCATGAGGAATATGATTTAATCGGGCCTATTTAAATCGAAGGCCCAATCGGCGCCGAAAATTACCTGGACCCAAGACTTGGTGCCCTTTTCCAATGCCCGTTCCCTTGAATCACCACATTCCTCATTCTGCAACCAAATAGCGCACACTACTGAATCTCCTTCTGCTTGGTCCAGACAGCCCTGTGGTACTGGTTGATCCACTTGACCTCCACTCCCAGCTGATGGGCGACTCGGAGCACCCACTCCGGCTCCCTTAGGAACTGCCTCGCCGCCAGCACGATATCGGCAGTGGCTTCTCCAGTCTCATCGGCCTCAACAAGCCCCATCGCAGCTTCGGCAGAGGAAATAAGTCCCACTGCCGCAATCTTCAAGTTAATTCCTGCCTCGCGGACGGCCTTTCGCACTTGACCAGCGATGCGGGTCTGGAACTCGCGGTCCGTGTTTGGAATGTCTTGTTGCCTCACGTTTCCCCCCGAGCTGACGTCCAGTACATCGACACCCAATGCAGCCACCTCCTTGGCAAGCTTGATGGTGTCCGGGACATCCCAGCCGCCCTCGGCCCACTCGGTTGAAGACACACGGAGCCAGAGAGGCATAGTCTCCGGGATGGCGGCTCGGACAGATGTGATGACTTCTTTCGTGAGACGAGTGCGGTTTTCATAAGAGCCTCCATAGTCATCGGTTCGTTTCTGTGGTGGTGTTAGTTCCCAAGTTTCACCCAAAAGTGTTTTTCATATTACAGGCCACTACTATATCAGGGAGATGACGTACGTTGGTCAAAGGAGAGAGAAACTCCGTCAGCAGATATCCATGAGCCCCGTGGATCTCAATGGTGTCTACACCAACCGTCACAGCTCTCTTCGCGGCTGAGGCAAAGTCCTCCACTACCTGATTGATCTCGTCGACGCTCAGTTCCCTAGGTTCAACAAATCCCGGACCCCAAGTGAGCCTGCTGGGGGCAACAACATTGTCCGGCCACCCGTCGTCTTCCTTCGGAGCAACAGCGCTGCCTCTCAATATAGTAGGGTTGGAGTTATCCCACGAGCCAGGAAGCTGAGGCATAACCGCCCAAGGGGTGACGGTGCTCGCCTTCCTGCCCGCATGAGCCAGCTGGATGCCGACGAGCTGACCCTGGGAGTGGAAAAGGTCGGCAATCCTCTTGATTGGCCCCATCTGCGAGTCCTTCCATAGCCCGCTGTCCTGAGGGGTGATCCTGCCGTTCGGCTGGACTGCGGTTGCCTCGATGATGCTAAGACCAGCACCGTGGAGGGCGAAGGAGCCGTGGTGCGCGAGATGATAGTCTGTGAGGTGGCCGTCTGGGGACGAGTATTGGCACATGGGGCTCACTGCGATACGGTGGTTCATCGTCATGGAGCGCAGCTTGAGTGGCGTAAAGAGCGTCGGTGTGTTCTTGGATGGCGCGAGTGGCGTGCCGGGAGCTGGCTTCTGTACTGGCGTGTAGTAAGGGGAATATGGAGCCCTGGGGTTTGCGGGGAACGGAGCCTCAACTGTAGGAGCCATTTTGCCTGTATTTTTTGGATGATAGATGGTTTTGCGAGAAATGAACAAGGGCGTGAAGAGATTGATTTTGTGGTATTATTGTTATGTTTGAGGTTCAATTACTGGTGATGACACGATAGTCTCTAGGATTGCTGATACAGATACGCTCTTGACGAAGAAGGAGCATTTGAATTGACGTCGGCGGCATAGATATATATACCTATGGATGGATACAATTCAGATTTCCTCGATCTTCAAACCTATCGTTCTTTGCTATCTATAAATCTATGAGAAATGATTTATAAGTCCGACTTTGTATTGGCTCAAGATTTGTCCCATGTGAAAGCATGTAGATAATACTGATGTGTAGAGCCAAAGAACCCTACCGCTACGGATAGTAGCTGCCGACTACGCTGCCCCGCCTTCCGATTTGCTACATAGTTAGATGACGACATCGTGTATTATTAATGGGTTTCCCTCGGCATGTTGTCAACTCGTCTTGCAGAAAGAACAACCAAGAGACACTGCCTTAGTAAAGCTTCATGACAAACATGAACAATAAACCTGCCAAAGAAAGAGCGACACCAAGAGCGAGCTGCAAAGGTGTTTCAGGGACCATACACGTCTTCTATAACCTCCATGACGACATTCGGTGTTCGGAGAAGATGCCGAAGATTGTATGCATGGATGACATACTCCGGAGCAGGGTGGCTTTGGAAGGGCCGTCCCGCACACAGTTGTGGGATGTATTTGACCTCTCCCCATCAGTCACCAATAACCATCAAGGCGAAGGCGTTGACCTACATGAACTGGAGGGCGTCATGGCCGGTTTATTTGCGGCTTAAATATCATACATAAAAAGTGCCGGCTTGGGAAATGCGGGGCATCTCGTCCCCATCACGTTCTTCCCAGGTTTATATGCTCTGTATTGCCAGAAAGCGCGCATTGAAACAAAATCAAGGGTGAAGGAAAATAAAATATTTGCCACGAAGCTTAAATGGGAAGCTGCATTGACCTTACGTGTCGGACAGAAACAATAACCCCATTTTCACACACAACAAAACACCCAGTACTAAGAGTATTCGCTGTCCCAACCGAGCCTCATTCGTTCTATTAGCATCCAGCCCCAAGTAAGCGACTACCGTAGGAACCGACGTAATGGATCTCGCCTCCATGGTTACACCTATCCCCGACGCCGTCGAGTTTCGCCTTATAAAGGCGGAGACGACCGAGGACGGCTCCCTTACTGCCGAGTCCAAGGCCCGAGTGGAGGCTCTTGCCCAGCTGTTTGCGGCCCTTGAAGGCGTCAAGAGCCTGTACTACGGACAGCAGATCGAGGATCCCAGCATCGTCGTGTTTTGTGCCCGTGAGTCCAAGTCTCGTCCCTCTTATTTTCTGGAGCGACCAATTTCCCAGTTGTCTGCCCACCAACCTGCCAAGATCAAGTTGTCGTGTGGTGTCTTGGGCCGAAATATCTCAAATACTACGATCTCACCGCCGAGAGAATGACGCATGATTAACCTCTTGCATTAGAGTCCGCCTCGGACGTACCTCAGCTTCAGCTCTCATGCGAGGAGCCAGGGCCGTGGCCAACAAATAATTGGCTAGTGCCCATGAACCACAACCTCGAGAAGGTCCTGGCGGCACCGGTGATGGAGATGTGCACTGCCTTTGACTGTAATAAGAAGTATATCGGCGCTGTCAAGACCTTTGTCGCTAATATCGACAATGGCGGGCTTGCTGGCTATCACGCCGCTGCCTACGGCGAGACGACCAACCCTCTCACCAACGAGGAGGGTGCCACCCCTTCCAAATCGGCAAATCTCATTCTTGGATGGGAAAGTATGGAGGCCCATAAAGAGGCGAAGGCAAAGCCTGGTAACCGTACGTTCCCCTGTCGAGGCTGTGAGTTTTCAGATGTCGAGGCGAGGAAGAGGCTGATGGATGATACTGTCCTTTTTTCATCGAAATTTAGCCATCATGGCAAATATCAACCTTCTCAGAGAAGGTCGCCGCAGTCTAGCCATGGTACGTATTAGTCTCAAATCCCTCGTTGAAGCCTCATTCGGTGCCTGAATACTCTTGAGGACAGGGGATTGAGGAAGCACCATTTAACTCAATACTGAAGAGGATCACCGCTGATGTGAGATGGAAATCTTCTAGTTTCATATCGCCTTCAAGAAAGTGTGAGAGTCGCCATTGGAGCAAGGGGGAGAAAACAAGTGATGATTAAGAGTATGCGTTTCAACATGGGTCCATAGAGTGAGCATGTATGGGTTCTGGCAAACAAAATATTGATTTACCTGATGGCGCGCCAGCTACTACGTTGAGGATACTACTAGTCTTCGACAATGGATACAGGGTCTAGGTTATTCCAGAGCGCAAGGAAACAAAGGTTTCTCAATATTTATCCAATCAATCAAGAAACCAACTTTAATGAGTCATCAACACCCTATCTTCCACATATCCGCTCTAACATGAGACATTTCGGATATAAAAACCTCACACCGCTGATGGGGAATACCAGTGAAAGATCAGGCGAGCAGTAGGTAGCAAAAAAAAAAACTCCCTAGCGTGCTTTTCAGCACTAGGTACGGGTTATTCTCGACCCGGTCACCGGACACACTGCCCCCAAGGCGAAGGCTTGGGGCCTGCCAGTAAGCTTCTCGGATGGTGCAGTAGTGTAAAGGTAGCTCGTAGGGCTGTGTGGCTTCAACTTCTGGGCGCGATAGCCACCTCTCCTGGTGCCGGCGAAGCCTCAAAGTTTTCCCAGCAAGAAGGGCCAGGGCGGGGTTGTGCAACCAGACACCAACTGTCATGGCTCGCCATGCATTCCCCAGTGTCGTCCTGTACATATGCGGGTTGACGATAGTTTGCGGCATGTATCCAATTAAGGCCATGCCAAGTCAGGCGAGGAAGTCGGTAGGTGTGTACACCAAGCTGTATGTACGAGTTAGCTAGCCTGCCAGTTTCCTAATTTAACACAGCCCAGGCTTATTTCGTCTTTTTTCGACATCTAGGCCAGTCGGGGGCCGACATGTTCGCTGGCAGCTCCGAATGCTAGGTGGCTAGCTCCAGTAGCCTTCAGATATGTGTATCAACCTTATTCGCGATTCAACTAATGAGAGAGTCGTGACAGGCTTGAGACGTTTCTCTCGGACATGGTGCTTCTTCAGGGCAAGCTGCCGTGTAACTGTAGCACAGCACGAGAGCGGCTAGATGAAGGGGCGGACGGGATTCGTGGGAGGGAAGGCCACTTCTGTTTGATGAAGTGGGCAGTCAGGCTTGATTCGATTCTGCAATGTTCCCATTCCACGGTACTCCGTAGCCGGCAGGTAGGCAGGCCTACTTGTGGTCTTGCTTACTCACTTGGCTAGGTGGGTGGCCTCCTCTGGCCTTGGGGAGGGGAGAGGGGAAAAGTCAGCTGGTCTTGCATATCGTCTCATTGGGCGCATCGCTTCCCCATCATCACCGTCGTTATCACCGCCACCGAATGCAGGTGCGTAGCCATGGATTTAGAGATACCGAGAGGGCTACAGGCGGTGGTCTATGATCAGTGATGGTTCAGCAAGGACTTAGGGACCGCTGCGGGTAGGCGTAGTCGCTGGGGCCTCTTTGCGACAGCTTTCTTCGCTATCGCCGGCAAGCAAACATCGCCACTTCTAGTGGAGTTCCGGCTACAGCAGGGTAGCATCATGCATGAACTTCGAGAGCGGTTGCCAGGTACATATGTACATGCTTTAGGTACCAGTGAGATTTTAGCCTCACAAGCATGCACAAAGATCATTGTATCTCACTGCCGCGGGCTCCCCTTCTGCTGTACGTCTGTACCTTACCTACATACATACATACAAGGAGGGTGAGAAGTTAGTTTGAGAATGATCAAATGGAAGACTCCCATTGATTCTCGAGGCTCGAGCACAGAACTTCTGGTTCCCTGTCGTCATGCTGCTCTCGGTTCCTTTGAGCGCATTGGCCGACTCGCACCTTCTCCACTGGGCGGCCAACCGGCAACCACGACGTTTACTGAGCGCTGCCAGTGTCAGCGAAGCGGTAGATGTTCTGGACTCCCTAGTGGGTTCGGAGTAATACCTAGCACCACCCATAAGACGGATAACCCCGCCGACCTAGGGCGGTGACAGTCTCTGTATATTTGTTATTTTTTTCCTGAGCGTTGCTGTTAATGAGAGCGGGGCAGGTGTGAGCAAGCCCACATAGTAAAATAGAGCGTAGAATTGACGGGGCTCACGAAGCGAGATGTGGCTTGGTTTCAAAGTTTTTCGAGAAAGCTTAGACATGGACTAGGCAGCCAGCCCATCCTCTCTAGTAAGCTGTGGACAAAATTACCGTACCCTTTTCAGTTCTTTGGACATCGTACATAGTCACTCACTAACAAAGTGCTACCTATTTTTAAGCGTGGTTGGTGGAGCAGTTATTAGTACGTGACACAGTGGCTGCATCTCTCGGCACTAGGACACAAATGTGTCTAGCTTGATTTGTCTACTACTTGTCTGGGTAGCTTGAACTGCTCTAGCTATATCTGGGCCGTTGGTCACTTCTGACGGGAACACCTGGAACGGCGAATGAAATTGGACATCCACAAGTGAGAAAACCCTCTCACCAGCAATTTTGTTGTTTAGTTCCGGGTGGCACAGAGGGGGCCAAGGTGCACACGGCACATCAAAGATTATATTGCGCACACCCCAGTAGCCTGATCTCATCGCTGTCGACGATGTGCATTTCACGATTTCAAGTCCAGGAACAATAGACGGGGAAAAAGGAAGGAAATTAGGTGCAGGAAATTGAGCTGCTTTACCCGGCAACCTGTATTTTGTTTCTCGGCATGTTGTGCTATTTACGGATCCTACCCAAACATAAGAGCCACGGCATACAGCCCGAAACCTCGCAGAGTCGGTGGCGTCTAACGTCGCGGAAGGGTGTGAACGGTGGTAATAACGTACCTGGAGATGCATGGTGCATAAGGGTCATCTCTCGGTCGGTCTTGGTGCTGGTGGTGTTCCAGTTGGGCGGGCGATTGGTGAATACAGCTTTCCTAGCTGTCACTGTTCGCCGAAGGCTGGCTGAACCGTCTCAACTTCTAATTCGGCGCTGTGGATAAACTATGTTCAGCCCTTTAACTGTCAAATGGACGTTTTTCCATTTTTTGGTGCGGAGGTGATGTGGTTGGTGGGGAGCTCTTGGGGCCTGTATAGTGTACCTAGCAGTAATCGAGCGACATGGAGCGAGAAACTCCGTAGCCGGGTCTCTCGTGCTGGTAACCCCTTTCTGACGTTACTTTACCAGCTAGTTGCTGCGAGGGTCAAGGTCGAGATCTAAAGGTATCCACTACATCCAATAACACCCGGCCAATTAATGCATACCCAGCTAACCTGGGCCACCAATGACAGCTCTGTGCCTCTCATGTTCCTGTACTCCGTTCGAATTACAGTTGTTTTTAAAAAAGAATGTTCAATTTCCCTCACCTCCATCCTACCCTTTGTCAGCAAGCAACGTCAAGAGAAAAGGTACCTAGTACCCGGCATGCCCCCTTATTAAGGGGAGACGACTCGGGACGGGTGAGAAATAAAATGGTGAAAAGGAAGGAGTGCTGGGCGAGGGGTTCAAGGGTTCAACTTCCTTCCGTAAAATCTGCGCAGTCTTGCAAATTACCACAAGGAAGTTGAGAACGAAGGCATTTCACGAAGACCAGAGGACCCTAGTAGAAACGCCTGTAATCCCCACTCCCAGGACACCCCACAGGAAGGTGAGCCCTAGAATCTCGCTCCTTCTTATGACCCCTGTTGAGCAAGAACGGAAAGGCTGTGTGCATACAGTAGTTAGGCAGTAACGTTGTACCTTTTTAGACACAGCCCGTCCCTTCTTCTTTCCAGCTGACTTCTCTCTTGCTCTTTCCTTCCCTCCATCAACCTTCTCAACCAGAACCAAGGTCTCGGCTCACTCTCACAGCGTCCCTTCTGCCTTTCTCGCGTGTCTGCCTGTCTCAAGCGACGCACTTCCACTCATTTATATCTACACTCATTCTTCCCCTACCTCCAGTCACTCTTTACTTTGCTTTCTTCACTTCAATCATCTAGCATCTATCACTCTTCGGTCACTCATTCCACTAACCGACACTTTCGCTTACCCAAGACTCAACGAGACTTTATCTACACAACACTAAACCAAATATCAAGATGCGTTCCTACATCATCGTCGCTGGCATGGCTGCTGCCGTCGCCGCCCAGACCACTGGCTTCCACGCTATCAACCTTCCCGGCAACTTGGAGGATGTTCCCGCCTGCAGCACCTACACCATCGTCTGGACCCCTTCTACCGATGCTACCATGGCCGGTGAGGTCAGTTTCGGTCTCATTGGTGGCGAGACCCAGGCCACCCTACAGCCCATTGGGGGCAGCTTTGGCTGTAAGTTTTTCATATCGCCCTCGGTTGTGCATTGTGGCAGTAGCTAACATTCTATTCTAGCTATCGATGGATCAGTCGGCTCCTTTGATTGGGACGTCCCCTGTGACGAGGGTGACAAGGCTATCTACGGCCTGACCATCACCCTCGTTTCTGACCCTAATATCTTCCAGTTCTCCATGCCCTTCCACATCATTGCCGAGGATGGTGGTGATGCTACCGGTACCGAGACTGCTGAGGAGACTCCCACTCCTACCGAGACTGAGACCGAGACTGCGGAGACCGAGACCCCAGTTGAGACCGAGACCGAGGAGCCCACCGAGGAGCCTACTCACTACCCCGGCCACAACTCTACCATGACCTCCTACGAGCCGCCTACAACTACTAGCACCAATGGCACCGTCACTACTCCCCAGCCTACCATCGTCACCTCTGTCACCACCGAGGATGCTTCCGAGCCGACTGCTGCCGAGACTACCACCCCTGCCGCCACTGCCGGTGCTAGCCGTGCCATCTCTGGCTCGGTAGCTCTCCTTGCTGCTGTCGGTGTCTTCATGGCTCTGTAAAGCAGCTCGTTTCATCGATCTCATGGGGACTGCGACCACACCCTAATTCACTTCTTCTCGGAGCCCCCTCATATCATCTCAACACTTGATATGTAATGCTTAATTCGACCCACGGTACATATCCGTAGCGTGTGGGGAGGCACTTTCTTTTGTTTTGTTGTAGATCCTTTCAGTCATGAGTCTTCATTTCCCTCGGATAGGACGAGGGCGAAATGTTCCGCGATCTGATGAATCCGAATTTTTGACGATCAATCTTTTAAACCACCTATTTTTCAACTACTTCACTTGAACCCACTTCCTCTTGTGTAGGGGAGGGAAGAGGATCACGGTGCATGAATGTGTTACGACCATTTGCGATCAAAAAATACTTGCACGACAAGGACTCGTCTATTCCACAACACTTGGCGCGGGGTAGCATTCGGGAAAATTTTTCTTTGGCTTTCATTGTACTCTTCTCACTTTGGCCAGTGGTTGCTACTCGACAAGAGAGGCTGGTATTTGGGATCATTTATTATACTCGGGACTGTTTTTTTCCGCGCTCGCATAGATACCATGGGGGCTTGCATGCTGGCTTTTAGGAGAGAAGAATCTCAACCCTGATAGGCGAGATCTACAATGGACTAGACGAACACCACCATGCTGGCAAATATTCGCGAATATTATGTGTGTAGTACTATCATGAAAGATACTCCTTCCCCCTACTCAACCTCGCTTGCCCATGTGTTGGCCATGAGATGCGTGATGGACTGGTGAGATTGGCCCCCCTTCAACACGGCTCGGGTCTCGGAATCATTTACCAAAACAAGTCATAAGGAGCATGAGTTCGCGTATCAGCGTATCAGCGTATCAGCACTTTGCGAAGGTGGGAGCTGTGAGGGCTATTGTCTGACATTCCTTGTTGATTACATATTCATATCAAGATATTCTGGAACGTCCCTCTCCATGGCCCAGGGAGATCTACAATATCCCGGGTTCCGGGCTCTCATTAACCCCAAGAGGGTTAAGACCGCGGCTTGACAGGTCCGGGATTGATGTGACCCGGAGGCTCTGCTCTGTATTGAAATACTGTTTAATAATGTATCGACCTTTTGGCGATAAAATGAGAAACTTATGGCACGCGAAATAATGTACCCCGGATTCATCTTTTGTACATAGTATGCTAGCGATCGGTCTCGGATAGCCACATAGACGCCTGTTGTGTACAAGCCGATGGGTCCCAGCGTTTCTCGCTGCAGCAAGTGCCCGTCATGGAGGAATGAATCACGACAGTGCAAGAAGATGATGGCTGAGTACATACTAGCTCTCCCTCCAGAGCTACACCGTGTAAGTGAGTAAGCTGCTGCAGGGCTGCATGTTGAATGATATCGCCCGCGATACGGCGTTTCTCCTGTAGATAACCTTAATACACAGCCATCAACCACCCAGAGAGTTCAGATGAAAATCCGCAGCACCCAACGCATCATTGCATCATTGCATCATTGCACCAACTCCTTCATAAGGCATTCGCCACGTTGCCCAAAAAGCCAGCTTACGTTATATTGTCACATCCATTCGATGGTCCCAGCTCCGTTCCGGGTTGGAGGCTGGCTGGAAAAATCTCTCGTCGAGGTGTTTTGCAGCTGCAGTCGGCGCTACATCGACCTACGACTCGTGCTTACATGACGGTGTGTCAACTCGACCAACGGCCAACAGTGATGAATGCCTTTTGGAAAGAGGTAGACCATCAACACTGCGCTGAACTTCCGAAAAGGGAATGCGTGCATGGTGGATATTTTGACAGCGGGGGCATACATACTGGCAAATGTCCAATAACCTGAGGTTGAAAGTTCGTATTGCTCGCAGTGTTTTTTCCTTCGTCTTTCTGCCCGAGGACTTGAATGTTGCCAGCTGCTTCCCAGCGATGAATGTACAGGGTACATCACAAGCAGAGTTACATCGAACATGGGGACCGTGGCATGGATCCAGATCCTTTGCTACGGCGGGAGGCCAATCCCCGATGACAAGACTGGACCGCTACCAAAAAGCCAATTTCGCATTATTTCCGCTTTTTAGAGTGTCCCACATAGGCGCAGCAGGAGGGCAATATAGTGTGTTACATTGTCTTCTACTTCCACCGGCGCACAGGCAAGGGGGAAAGGAAAAGGTTATTTTCCTCATCGTTCCACATATTGTTCTTGTCGATCAACATTGTTTGCCTTCCCAGTATTTCTTGGTCTTTTTTACTGCCCACCGAGTATACCTGCACTCTTCAAGCTCGCCTCAAAGGACCCCGGGGGTCTCTTACGTAGGGAAATGGCAGGATTACCGGCGAAGATTCACAACGGGATTCAAATATGGTACACAGACATATATATACTATGTACACCACAAGATGAAGGGGGGGGGGGGGGCCTGTCGCATATGTAACATACACCAAATCCTCCCACTTCCCACTCTCTCAGTCATTGGATGAACTTGAGGACCACGATACGTACCTGCACAGCCCAACCAGCCCATGGGCATTTGGATGAAACTCCAGAGAAGAAAAGGAGAAGAAGGAAACAGAAAAAGTCTCCTGCTTCTTGGGCTCTTGGACTACCCGTGGAGACGGAGGAAATACTGTATTGATACTAGTCCGTTCTGGGACCGGATGAGGAAAAATACACAAGAAAAAATTCGGAGCGGAGGGTATGGGTGTCAGTTGTATCTACATACCTAGATACTAGCAGGTAATTTATTGTGTGGGTGGGCTAGAAGGTTCGCGCAAACTCCTGGCCAGGCACAGGAACAGGAGATCTGAAGTGGATTTGTGCCTGTGTCAGCGGGTAGAACGGTGACGGAGGATGGGATGAACGGTGTCTGGTGATTGGGGTGGGAGGGATGGGAAGGATTATTTGATAGTTCGCTGACACGGCGGAAACATACCTCGTTGTCTCCGACAAGTGTTGGACTTCGGGTTATCCTTTCCGACTTTCCGAGGACCTTGGATAGTGGAATTTGGAGGCTCCATTCAGGCTGTGGAGCATTGCGAGTTGAATTTTGGGGGGTGCGGATTAAAGGAAGTTGCCGATAATTGGACAGCACAAAAGAACGATGGGGCTTTGAAGGATATCATCGAGTATAGGATGATGCCCGAAGACGGAAGCGAGGCTAGCTACAGTAGGCATATAATATCCAGGCCATGGAGATAGTATCTTCTTAATGTTATAACGACGTGGCCGGTAACCGTAAACCCATTCCGGTTCTGTGTGGAGTTCAGACTGGTTTGAAGAGTGTCCCAGAGCATACTTCTAGGCGAAACACAACACGTACCAGCAACCAATCGGCTAATAACCAATAATGCTCTACCTAGCACTACTTACGCTCTCTAGTATCTAGAGTTGCTAGAGATATAATAAAGGCAATACAAACGGCCAAATACACTGCTCATCCGATGCCCCCAAGCCTAGTCCACGACCGGAGCTACTGTTGAATATGGGGATGGGTGTGTCTCTCGTTTCTTACCACTGCTAACACGAACCTGTGGCGATTTTCCTGGATGGAAGTCCTATTGCCCTCTCTACTATATTTTCTAGATAGAGAACCCCCATTTTCTTTAAAGAGGATTGGAAAATTACCGAAGAAGTAAGCTCCAGAGTTCCATGGTCCTGAAATTTCAGCTACCTCGTTGACGCACAGCCATTAGTAGCAAAAGCTTACCAGCTTTGAGGTGTTGTCTGTAGTCTTACACACCATCTGCCCCGGGCTCCCCACGCAAAAGAAGTCCCAGCTGGGAGTCTAGGGCTGTACACATCAAAGCACATGTTTTCCCGTCTCACCTCGCCTAATCTCATAGCTCTCGCATCCTATGATAAAAGGTAGAAACTAGGAATTATTGGGGGCGAGGGATCTCAGCGTCGATGGTGATGAAGCACAAACAAAGCACTCCGTGCACCGATCAGCACCAAGCCCGCCCCAAGCTTGCCGCTTGCTCCCTTCACCGCATTGCTACTTTATGTAGGTGATTGCCGCTTATGCCAGGTACCCGTGAGAGGCGACAAGCGAAAGCGGCGCCGGTGGCTACGGGGGAGGGGAAGGGGAAGGGGGGGTCCGCTGGGGGGGCAGTGCGTGATTTTCCTTAAAGCTGATTACATACATACATACATACATACATACTGTACAACTGCTTGCGCATTTGTGTGTAAGGGTAAACCCTCTGCGAACCGAAAATCCAGGTTGCAGAGGCACCATTTCTGGCCTTTTCACTGCGCCCGAGCCAAGAATTTTCGCATGTGGATGGCGGAATATAGGACAGCTATGCGAGTGGGAGACCACCAAACCATTGACGGTGAAAGAGCCTCTGTGGGAGAGTATTGATTTTCGCACGGAATATTCCGAGAAAAACGGTTCTGGGATAGCGTTGCAACTTCCGAGACAGCTGTGGAGAGGCTTGAGTGGTGACAATTCGAGTAGATGCGTAACTGCAGACTTCCCTATACGTTGGCTTCTGTGTCCTCCAAGTCCGAGTCGTCATTAAGAATAAGAGATAGACAGTATGATGGGATCTAGTACCTGGAGAGAAGAAGCTGAACACTCCATAGTCGAGATGAAGGAAGGGAAGTTGACTAGTTTTATACCCGCGGAACAGTCGTTGGTATGCCCAAGCTCTATGAGGATTAACTTGGCCCGCAATTCAAGCTCATTATCTTGGAGAATACCTGTGTGCTAGCAACATCGGCGAGTTGAAGAATTACCATAAACCTCGACAGCTTGACCATTATTTCCACCGTTCCAGTAGGTTGTAAAAACATGAAATGGCGTGGATAAGCCATGATGATCTTGCGATTATATGAAAATAGGGCCACAAAAGATGCTGTCGGCATATACCTTGAGGGGCTGGCTGTCTTTGGTTAACAATATGATAGGTAAATCCCTAAGCCTCGCCCAGCTTTAGCAATTCCTACACCACTACACATGTGGCTTGAGCGGCTGGTGATAACGGCTTCCTGGGATAGAATCGCTACCGAGAAGCCTTCACATCCTGAAGGTACGCCTTGTTGCCGCCAAGATGGTTCCTGAGGTCCTTACACGGAATGATATACTACCATAGAGGACAGTGCCTCTACACACCGCCTATAGACACATTAGATAGCACTGTAAGCCGGCCTTTGGGTTGCAGGACACCACACTTCTTCCGTAGCTGTAGAAACTGGCACGAGCGTAGTCATGGCTGATAACACTCGGCGTGAACATGAGATATTGACCACCATGCTCGAGCTGGGCCAGTACGGGAATGAATGCACCCCTTGAATTTGGGACCACGTCTTCCGAAATACAGAATGTGATGCAAGCGTCTGCTCTACTTTGGTAGAATCTAGCGTGGAATATGTGACTACCTAGGGAATCCGCACCTATGGCTCTTTAATCCCATCCTTGTTCGTTCTGCAACTGGATCACTTGCCACTGAAGCAGATAGAGACAACACTGAGCTGTTTGGACTATAATATTGGTAACTACTACTTTCAGAAATGCATCCCGTGATACATCCTTATCTCTTCCGGCGGGCGTAATGCGCGGGCACTTCATGGAAGCTCAAAGATTTCTTTCACCGCCTACGACTTCACCTTTTA
This sequence comes from Zalerion maritima, assembly GCA_022664585.2. NCBI lineage: Eukaryota > Fungi > Ascomycota > Sordariomycetes > Lulworthiales > Lulworthiaceae > Zalerion > Zalerion maritima. The sequence continues at coordinate 28,189 of JAKWBI020000216.1, read as the reverse complement.
GTACCAAACTAAGGAGGTATTCTTGTGGCCTCCTCCACACAAGCTGAGACGAGAGTATTCCGAATGCGCGTGTGAACTATCATGGGTTGTAGAATTCATGTTTATTCGATTGTCTTGTAGGGGATTACAGTCGGCCACTAGGGTCCACGACTCAATAGAGGCAATACAACACAGAACACCTCCGACGTGCTGGCTCTCACTTGAGCCTGCTATAAAGGGGCGGGGCAAGATGCTAAGGGTTGATGACGGGCGTTGAGGAGGTCCTCTCCTATTGCAAGAGGGCTCAAAAGAAATGAATTGATCTTGAACATCAATTGATGATTCTCGACCGGCCAGGAGCTTTCTGTGACCATTGATCGACTCTTTCCCTCGCCGCCCGCCGCCCGCCACGACCCATCGTATTTCTTCGGTTTTAGAGCCTCGTGGAAGATACAAATCTATAAACCCTGTTAGCAACGCATCTAGTGAACAACTTGCAAGTGTATCGGGATGCGGGAAGTAGAGTCTCTTTCTCAGAGGATTAACGAGATTAAAAAAGTAATTTGTGTCAAGAAGTGCCCATTGGGTATTTGTCGTCGCAAAAGCACAAATCTTCATCATGTAGAGACGTTTAAGCTGGGAATAGAGAAGATGGGCGAATACTTACCATAGAAATTGAGCTCTGAGAGCAAAAGATCGAAGCCATGCTGTGAGGGAGAGAGGAAGCCTTTTAGTTTTGGGAAATTCAGTCCGCGAAAATACATAACCAGGGGGCCGTTATCGATATTCACTAGCGGGAAGTACTTGTCGCATGTACCTTCCGGGGAGGAGGCGGGTGGGGGGCTCACCTCGCTCTGCTAGCAGACATCTGTGCTGCCACCTTGCATAAAACTATCACAAGCTTCTCGAAGAAACCGCTGCTACTACTCCCCCGAACAAACGCAAAAAATCGAATCGAACCTTTCTATGCGCCTTATCCGGAGCCACGAACGGCATAGTACAACATGTTTAATGCATTAAACCGCTTCATCTCGAGGCTGGACGGCGACTTGCCGCAAAACCAGCAGCAAGATCCCAACGATGGCACTTTTGGCTTCCAGGTCCTTCGCAACACCAACAGCGAGCTAGCTATCGAGCCGTGGTTTGACTTTGTGGTGGGGATCAACGGGAGAGCAATTGTATGAGAGTCCAAAGATGCGCCGACGGTGCACCCGCACCCCTCCCCGAATCAATGCCATAGAGCAGCACAGTTTGTCTGGGAAGGGAATCGCACATGAACTAACCCCTATCTTTCGCGTGTGTGCAAAGGACAACCCCGACCCCCGCCTCTTCGTGCAAGAAGTCCTCAACTGCGCATCCGCCACCGTCTCTCTCGGTGTCTGGTCCGCAAAGGGCCAGCGCGTGCGAACCCTCCACATTCCCGTCCCAGCAGCCGACTCCCTGGGACTGAGCCTCCAATGGACGCCTCTCTCCGTAGTCTCCAACATATGGCACGTCCTCGACGTCCCTGCCAACTCCCCCACCGACCTCGCAAACATATTCCCCTTCAGCGACTGGATCCTGGGGACCCCCGAAGGTACCTTGCACGGTGAAGGCGGGCTCGGTGAGCTGGTGGAGGATCACCTCGGTAGGCCACTCAGGCTCTGGGTTTACAACAACGAGTACAACGTCACTCGCGAGGTCACCATTACGCCCTCCCGCGACTGGGGCGGCGAGGGCGCCATGGGCTGTGTCCTGGGATACGGTGCGTTGCACAGGCTTCCTGCTCCCCTGAGCGAGCCGGTGCAAGGACCGGGCGAGACGTTGTTTACCAGCGACGACGGAAAATCTGGATACGGAGTCGGCGGTGCTGGTGCTGGCACCGGCGCGGCTGCGAACATGTTTGTCCCGACGCCTACATCTGGGACTCCTCTCAATGCTGGGGGCATACTACCACCACCACCACCACCACCACCGGAGGCGGAAGGAGGCGCGGAGTACTTGGTGCCGGCTCAGATGGTATCAACTCCAGGAACGACACCTCCGCCGAGAGGCTATGGGAAGCAAAGGAAGAAACATCATGTACACGCTGGTCCGGACATGATGGATGACTACTTCAAGGAGGAGGAACAGAAGAGCAAGGAACTAGATAATGCTCCGGTTAGCAGTAAAAGCAAGGGACTACCGCCTCCGCCAAAGGCAGGAGGTCCTCCAAAGGCACCTCAAAAGGCGGTGGCGAAGGAGGTTGAAGAGGAAGACGAGGGGCCGGACTAGCGTGGTGGGTTGTTTTGTTGAGGTTGGATCTTTAAAGTGATTATAGCATGATAGAGCACGGCGAACGTCCATGGAGTTTAGCAGAGCAGAGAAAGTAGTAGCCATAATGATATCCCTATTGCTTGCTGTTTCCGCTAGTATAACTTTAGAAATGCTGTTGGCTAGTGTAAATATCAGGTTCCTCTTACGCCTAGAACGCCCATGTTGTAATTGTAAACCTGAGGCCACGCACTTGGTGAACCTGCCAGAGTCGCCAACCCTATGTGCTTCATTTTGTCTAAGCTTCTCTTTTCCGGGTTTGCTTCCCCTTAGTTTATAAAGTTAACGCAGAAAAAGTGCAGAATCAGGCTGCACACAACATAGTCGGCGAAAGCCCTGTACACACCTTTGTTAGCACAACTGAAGCAGCGATAGAGATGGATTAGGGTCGAATCTTTGAACATACCTTTCTGGGGATACGGAGGGGAAATCATTCTTGTTGGCCTCTTGAGTCTGAATTCTCAATGAAGCTACAGTCGCTTGTTAGCCGCATGCAAAGGTTATGGCTGAGTTCGTGAGTGGATTGTCCATACCAGTGAGGACGAACTGTCCAACAGTCGCGCAGAATCCGGCGAGGAAAGCATTAAAGGGCTATATGACAGAAAAGGAGTTGATTCAGTAACAGTCTTTCCCAATTGGTGTCTGTCGACTCCCCAAGCAGAGCAACAATATAGTGATGGGCTGACTTACGTAGTTACCAGCTATAATGCAGTAGAGAAACTGCACGGCTCCATTGACAACAAGGAACACCAGGAAAACATCGATGAGATTCGTTCGTGGTCCAGTAGTGTTTATATAGTATTTGATAACTTTTTGGACCATGTCGTTGGGGGAACTGCCGGAGCTCTTGGAGGCTTTCGCGGTCATAGTCGCAGGTGTGGGGGTAGAGGAACGAGCAGGCGTGGCGCCGCCGGACCCGGGGATCGCAGTTGCAGAAGATGTTGCTGTTTTCTTCGCAGCCATCTCATCTGTTGAGCGAGTCAGTTCTGGGTGCGTTCTGGACGGAATTGGTGATGCGAGGGTGGGTTTGGTCAAAGTCGATGGGAGTTGAAGACACGATTTGCCGAGACCTCAAGGAGCTTGCGTAGGCGTTGGAGCTCCCAAGAAAACGGACACGATGCACGTTGTATTACAAGCCACGGCATCAGGTGACCTACACGTTCCGAGGCTTCTGCACTTCTGTGGAGCCACAAATCCGGAGTGCATATTACGTCATCTTCGCAATGATCTGTAGGCTGAACGTCTCCGCATTTTAGTACGAGGTACACCGGAGCACTTGAGAAGCGAAAGTGTAACCATCTCCTTAGCAAACAGTACAGAAGACTTGCAATAAACCAATAAACAGAGATAACTTCGAAGGCACGATGGTAAGGCAAGACGCGGCAGATCATAGCAGATGAATCGAAGATGCTAACGCTCTCGAACGTAGGGTTACGAACTTCCATCTTACATCCTGGCCGGGCTTACGTCCACTGGCGGCATCATCGGATATGTCAAGGGCAAGTCGGTGCCTTCGATCGTAGCCGGATCTGGAATTGGTCTCCTCTGTAAGTCAAACCCCCTAAAACCAGAGCAAAGGATTGTTGAGAGCTAGTCCGGTCCTGACTGTTCCGCGTAGATGCCCTCGGCGGATATCGAATGCAGAACGCCCAGTCGTATGGAGTTGAGACGAGCATGTTCGCATCCGTAGTCCTTGGAGGTTCGGCCATTCCCCGGGCCATCCGCCTCAAGAAGCCTGTTCCCATCATGCTTAGTGTGCTTGCTGTCTTCGGCATGCTAACGTTTGGAAATGCGTATCTGAGCCAGGACAAGCTTTGAATGGGAGAGACGGAAGAGTAGATGGTGTCCGATGCGGGTGTAAACAGACCTAAACTCAATGGGTATCAATATACTAGTTTCCATCGCCACTTTCTCTATTATCTTTTTTGCATTTATACAATACTGTTACAGTATTTCGAAAATTGCAAGGGAAACCCATTGTCCCAAATATGGCATTCGACCTGTCAACGATGGCGCGAGGCGTTTGCGAGCTTTACTTGTTCTCGTCAATCTCCCTCCAGATTTCTCGTAAACGCGTCTTCTTGGAGTCGGTGTCCGTTCGGTTGTTGGTTTGGCGTTTTGCTCTCTCTTCTTTCAAACACTTGCTTACGGCGTCTTTGGCTTCGTTGCACATCCCCATGGACTTCCATAAGAAACCTTGCGCGTGACATTCCTCGAGAGCAATCATCACCTCGGTACATCCTGCGAGCGAATTGGAGTCAGGTTATGACACCGATAAGGTGGTGGCGGGGGTCTTTCGCACCGACGTTATCCTTAGTGTGAAGATGAGGATGCATCTTGTTGGCTACGTAGGGTAATAGTAGCGGTAGGAAGAAGATTCTGCTCGAATATGGAGTCGGCCAGTCTTGCGGTTGTTGGCGAGATGTAAGATAGCCTGTCCAGTTTGAATGGTAGGTAGTTCGATCTTTTTGGAAGTCTTGTTCGGGGGTGGATCCTGAGCCCCACGCTAGTCAGCGGGGCGGGGAGCACAGACCAGTTGCAACTCCTGCCTGAACCCTGATTTGATAGTGGCGCGTCTGGCGGGGCCGGCATGGCAGTTTCCACACACCGGAGCCGCTGGCATACTCACAACTCTGGACCTTCCAAGTCCATCTCATATTCTGGCGTCAGGAACCCTCTGTCAACATGTCTACTGCCCAAAATGTATCGGCCAAGAAGCAGCAAGGTGAGCATGACCATTCGAGCACCGCAATACATCATGAGGGAATACTAATCCTCGCTTCCAGAGCTTCAGGTTCAGTACCAAAATTACAAGGGCACGCTGCAGCAAATCAGTCAAAAAATCGGTGACATTGAGCAGGAAGCTGAGGAGCACAAGTTCGTCTATCCCCATCCTCACCACGCTTATGCCCCTCTGCTCGGTCAAGCCCGTCAAACCTATTCGTCTATGGCATAGATGAGAGCTTGCTTTACCCCTCATCCGAACCCGTTCACCGCTTGACGGCCACTCTTCGTATTTGAACTCACCGCTCATTCTTTTCCTTTTCCTTGCAAACAGACTTGTGCTAGATACATTGGGGCCGCTTTCAAGAGATCGAAAATGCTTTCGCATGATCAACGGTGTGCTTGTTGAGAGGACCGTTCAGGACGTCATCCCAGCGCTCAAGACAAATGCCGAAGGTCTTAAGAAAGTCCTGGAGGATCTCGTCAAGCAGTACAAGTTGAAACAAGATGAACTCGACAAGTGGAAGGTATGCTCATCCTCCGTCACCGATTTGTCCACGACGTTGAGTCTAACCCTGTGCGAAATAGAAAAGGAACAACGTCCAAGTCGTGCAATCCGCTTGAGGTCGGGAATTCGACAAGAGATGGGAGATGAGCCATTGCTAGCCATGTATGGCTTGGTCTTGCTCACCGGCTTTAGCCTGCCGGTTCCTCCCCCATCGTATGTCACGCGATTATGCTAGCTTTTGTCATGGTTTCGCCAGTATCCTTAGCAACTCTCGTCAAACGGTACGACTTAACACTCTCTCGGGCATTATCTCGAAGCGAATGGAGAAGAACACCCGAAGGCAGAGGGTGTTTGGCACCTTGTGGCATGATCGGGGAATGGAGAAAGGTTCTCGCCGTGGGAATTCGCCTTCCTTGGGCTGCTGCGTTATGGATGGAAGTGAGGCCGGAAGGTGGTTGTGATGCGTTGTCCATTATCCCGTGAAAAGCGGTTGCGGCAAGAGCGTTTCGCTGCCCAACGACGTCCACTGTTTCTCCCAAGGCAGTTGGGCGGCCTCGGGAGAGGCTCAAGTACTTGATTGGAACCCCGACAGTCACTGTTATGGCAATCCGTTTCAGTTGGGTGGCCACAAATGGTGCGATTGATGGGGCGAGCTGACTGGCTGCATTGCCTGCGTGTCATGCCAGCAACATTACCACGATTTGCGTCCCTACATACATCAAATACATGTCAACAACAAGACAACTCATCCCTCAAAATATATTCGGGCATGAAAGCTTTCTTCAAGGTCTTTCCTACGACCCTTCTTGAGGTATTCGTGTTCCTGGTCAATATTGACCGTCTAAGTGTCATTGGCAGAGGCACCAATCCCACCTTTTTTCCCTCCATTCGATCCACCGAGTCCACGGCACTTTTTTGGGCCCCGTGGCCTCCCGAAGGTCTATACGCGCACAAGGCACGACATATATTCACATGCAATCGTGTTTGGGGGCTGATATCATGGTAACTCTGTACACACAACATACGTATGCCGGGGCTGTGGTCCTTCCCCGGAATAGAAGGGATAGCCGGCACCATACAGTCGGTTGCGAACAACTAACGCTTGCATACAAAATGTACTCATCTACGCCTACTGGAGTAGTATTCGTTTCTTTGATTTACTCGACACCCCCATCTGCCAGGTATCCAAGGCATTCCAATAATCGATAGATGATGCCCAACAAACCTTTAGTGTGGGGGGCTTTTCGTGGTGTAAAAGTCGGGTGAGTCAAGTGAGGAATATATCATACATGTTGTATTTCCACTTCGATGACATCGCCAACATGTCAGCACTTGCAGGCCTTTCGGGGTCTTTCTGAGTTTAGAAGGACGAAGAGCGGTATATTTGCTGTCAAAGTCCGCCACGAGATGGATAAAGAAGATGAAGGAGGGAGGGAAATAGCTTAAAAACCGGGGTATCCGAGTGCCAGTTGGCAGACCACCAAGAAAGAAGTGTGCATGGAGGATGCATGGCGATAAACGACTACTGTTGAACAACTCAGCAGCACACTCTTTTTTTTTTTTTCGGGGGGGGGGGGTATTTTGGAGGGGGATGGGAGTGGCGTGCGATCGGTGACAACGTCTGAGTCGAGAGCGGGGACAGAACTTGGTTCCTTCTGCATGGATGATTTCCCATGCGGTTCTTTCATGATGATTATACACAGTAGTTCCGCATACATGTCTGTTTTTATTTCGGGCCCCTCAATCACAGATGTTCCCAAAGCTTGTCGTAGTTGCAGGTGCTGCATCCCTGGCGATGCCTTTGCTCTATAGGATACATAGGGCCAACCATACGCCACATCATCCATGCTTCCGCTACTGGTGCTCCTGCGACTTATTTTGCCTGTGCCTTTCCCATTTTCCTCAATTTGCATGGCCAAATATTCAAGTGGCCAGTTGCAGGCTGGCGACGAACTGGTACCGGCGGCACGGGAATCACCGCTGCGCCGAAGGTTCAGAGGTGCAGCCGATCCGGGGCCAGAGCCTGATCATTGGACAACCCGGGATGGAAGAGTATTTCTACATATTTCTATATTCCTGCCAATGAAAGAAATAACTTCGTGGTTCTATTTTCCATTGGTCCGCAGGTGTGTAATACAGGACCGTTTTAGAGGCCAGCCTTATTTCAAACAGCGTCACTTGCCTCCCACAAACGAAGAACCATGCGTCCAGATGATCCCTCCCAGCCCAATCGTGAGCGCCATATGGCGGACTGGTAGGCCATTAGGCTCCAAGGACTCCCTTGAGGCTTATTACCTGTCCCTGAATACCGCTCTGCTGCGCCAACGACACATGTACTGTCTTCTGATTGAGGGGGGTGGCTCTGTTGACGCTTTTGAATGCCATTGTCAAATCATCGAGCTTCCTCGCACACCTCCTTGTTACCAGCACCGTGGATGGCATTTTTGAAGGTTGCCGAGTGAGAATCAAATAAGATCTGCGCGCTAACTTCCTAACAAATGTCCAACTACAACGAAGAGTTTCTAGCCCCAAAAAATGGGCGACTCCCTAGAGAATCATCTCCTACCCATGCTACCTGGGAGGCTGAGAAAGCATTGGAGGTATTCGTCCATAATCTTAGGAGGGAAATGGTGTCGGGGAGAAGGGCTCGGCACCTCCTTGTCGCATATGCAGGCCTCCAGGGTTTGGGAAGCTCCTCACCGCTCTCATACCTAATATAAAGCTTCTTAGCACGGCCAATGCAATACAACACAGCCTAAACCAAGATCTAATAAAGAGCATGGGAAAGCCACTCGCAAACCACTCGCCAAGTTCGAAGGTAGCCTCGGGATGGAAGTGGGCCACGGGGGGGCAGCTGTGTATGTGCCGGTCGACGTTGTGTGACAATTACTCTCTACTTCTGGGTGACACAGAAAGCGTAGGTCGAGGCCTGGCCATCATATATTCCTGAAAAGTCGTGATAGGAGGCCTAATGTGACTTTTTAAAAGCTTCGTCAAACACGGGCGCGCGAAGCTAGTACAAAGCGATGATGTCTCTTGGGCGAGCACTTGAGATGAAGGGTGGCAGGAGCAATACGTCAGAGGGTGGAAGCGAAAGAAGGAGGGACTGGTTGTTGGGTGGAAGGAGTGGGGTACATAGGATGGTACTTACTTCTTAGCTGATGTGCCGATGAAATACGTCGTCACCGTGCTTGCTTTGGGAAGTAACGCTGACAGCTTATTCCCGCCTCCGCTTTCCCGCACAAACATGCGCCTCAGCTTCCCGTAACCCAGGGTCCCAGAGAGCTGTTGTTGCTTCCTTCGTTTTCTTTTGCCGCCGCCATCAAATCCTTGTGTTGTTGACCGCCGCCACCGATCTCAAAGACAAGCAACCTCCCCACGCGCGAAACCGAAAAAAAAAATCAACTCCCGCCTACTTTAACCGTGGCGAACAAAAGCATTCTTTGCTACTACACCACACGATTCGACCACTCCTGACGTCTTCCCACTTTGATGCGAGGGTATTTTCGGTCTTGTCCAATCTTGACCCTCCTGCAAACCCCACGTAGGTGCATCCCATCTATGCAGCGACAGCTCGCGACCTGATTCCTGACCTGCATCTGCATCTTCCTCTTGCGTTTTTCCCTCGTCTTCGTTTGCTAGATGCCGTCCCCCGTCTGGGTAACTGGATATCCAAGGTCGCCTTGTTCTGTCGCTGTCATTCCACATACCCGACTGGGCTACTAGCACTGCTGCTGCTGCTGCCACTACTCTAAGATGTTTGGGTTAGAGAGAGTGAGAGGGACAACAACGATGGGGGTGGGCGACCTTAGAAACAGCGCGAATATGGTGGTGGGCCAAGAGTAGGGCGCAATGGATGGATGGCTTGCTTGCTTGGATGCTTGGATGCTGCCGCCATTGAGCTACTGCTACACCTACCGGCTTAGCTCTGTATCATAGATACCCGGTCGGATACACATACTCCCTCCTCGTGGACAGTCCCAGTCGTCGCAGGCTCGCTTCGCCCTCGTGGTTCAATCCTCCACCCAGATACATATCATGCTTTTTGACCCTCACACCACGCACACCCCCCAAATCCCAATCTAACCCCATGCCTGGTTGTTGCTTCCTTTGCCCATCTCATGCTTGGGAGGAAATATAGCAGAGACTTCTGACGCAACTCTGCAGAAATACACATACACCCACCCGTCCGCTTGAGGCTTCCCGCTCCGTAACTAGTGTAACCACGAGAGTGAACACAATCCATCTGTGCCAAACACGACTCGGCCTCCGGCTCTCAGGTCCCGTCTGACCAGAGCGAAAAAGGGACAAAAGTGAAGGAATATAGATGACACAAGCAAAAATTCACAAAGGACTAAGCAACTCGGCCTACACACTAGACCTGCAACGAGGCGATCAACGTCACTTGCATAGTGGACTGGCGGAGTAATACCTCTACTACCTGCTACTTGCTATTTATACACACCGCAAAACTGTTAGGTAGGTTCCCGTAGTCATTCGTAGCCGAGCATCAGGTCACAAAGTAGCCTTGCCTTGGGTTGGGGCGCATCCTCCCATCTCTGCCCACATACTACATATTACATACCTGCCTGGCTGGGCTACCACCTATTACAACACATACCTTCTGCATTGGGCTATTACCTTTTACTCTCCTCACTCCCCCCCTCGTCATTCGTCATTCCATCATAGTACACACCTCTCACCACATCTCGCTGGGACGTAGGGTTGAAACTTATGTCTAAGTCTTCTGACTTCACTGTCCTGTTCTAGTCCACCCCCCCCCCCCCAAGTCCATCCGGGGAAAATACTACAGCGAGGATACTGGTCAAGCTAAAATAGTCTGGTTTCTCTCCAGGGGTTGACGCATACTCTGCAGCTAAGCCGCTGAGGCAAGCCCTACCAGCTGCAATACGTGTCCGAACCCGACACCTCATCGCCCGAAGGACGCACAGTCTGTGTCTCCTGGTCCCTCCACGCCCGAGTCCAAGGAAATTTCGAGCAGCTAGCACCCGTCTGCAGGTAGCCAAATATGTCGGATTCCCCCCAATCCCCTCAAAAGGACGTCGAACAAGGTGTACCGTCACCCGAAGACGGAGAGCCACCTATGGATAACACCGACCCACATACCGGCGCCCCTTCCTACGGCGAGTTCGAGGTAAAGGAGCAAGACAGATGGCTCCCCATAGCCAATGGTAAGTCTTATTTCCTCCCCCTAGTATCACCTACCGTCGCCCATCGTGCCCCTCTCCCAGGCTCCTGGAACGGGCCTCGGTTTCGATATGTTTGGGAGATGTGGCATGAGGAGAGAGTGAGGATGAGGCAGGAGAAATGGGATTGGAAGGGGTTGGCTGGGAGAAAAGTTATTCCGATTATTCCAGTCCGCAATGATTTGCTGTATTGGGACTGCCTGTCTCCCCTTGAGCGATGAGCCCTCCAATCCCACCTCACCTGCAACTCCTCCTGCTCTCGGCTGGTTGGTGAGAACAGCCGCCGTCTCATGTCCCACGATTCGTCCCCCAACTCGCCAGAAGCGCCTTGCGCTTCAAAGGCCGACAAGCACGATGCATATGATGCTAACATTCGAAACTTTGCTCCAGTTGCTCGCATCATGAAGATGGCCCTCCCCGAAAACGCAAAGATAGCAAAGGAAGCAAAAGAGTGCATGCAAGAGTGCGTTAGTGAATTCATCTCGTTCATCACGTCTGAAGGTTCGTCTAATCAACACAAACGTCGTCGCTTCTTCCCTTAGTCAGTCGTTATTATATGCTAACATCTTGAAGCATCCGAGAAATGTCAGCAAGAGAAGCGAAAGACTGTTAATGGAGAAGACATACTGTTCGCTATGACTTCGCTTGGGTTCGAAAACTACGCTGAGGCACTGAAGATATATCTGTCGAAGTACCGAGAGGTAAGCTAAGCCCTATCGTTATTTCGTCCCATGGGCTTGCCCATTTGCTAACAATGGTGCTCTGTGCTTTCAGACAATGTCCAACAGAGGCGAAACCCAGAATCGACCGAGCAGCGGATACGGTCAAGCAGGTGGTCCCAGCGGGACAAATGCCAGCCAAGCCGGCTTCCAGGGTGACGACTCAAGTGCCCTCCTGAACCAACAAGGAGATGCCGGTGCTGCTGCTCCTTATATGTACGATCCACAGGGTGGTCACAACGGGACCGCCGGTGGGACCTACTAGCCGAATATTCCGAATTATCGAGCCACCGAAACTGGGGAGAGTTCAGATTCCACCTAGATTGACAGCATCAGCCATGGATCTACAGCCCATGCATCTGCCACATATAACGCGACACTAAAGTACAGACGGCAACAAGCGGAGTAACACCCGCGTGGATATAGACCACTCCATTTGTGTATACTACGGATGGGAGCCCTTGTGTTTACTTCTTGTTCTTAGTGAATCATACTATAGGACTGGTACTGGGATTTTATGGGCCTGGGGACAAAGAACGGAAGGTGAAAGGTACCGGTGCAGCGGTTATGTTTTACTCTTTATTCGTTGTTTTGTCGTGCAATTTGAGTAGGCGTTCATGCACATGTTAGGTTAGGGACTCAAGCCTCCGCCAATACTTTCTTTTCGCCCTGTGTAGCCTGTGGAATTGGGAACAATTGTTTCGTCCCTTCCTCTGTCTTTCAGTTTTCTTTAATGGGTCTAGGGAATATACGTGCGTCTGTTCGTGAGTGTTTTTAATTTACTAGTTCTTATAAAATCCTGAATTTCCCTGGACCTGAAATACTTCCTCTGCTGTCTTAAAAAAAGAGGGTATTTCGTAATGGCCATAGTGCTATGTCGATTGAAATAGTAGATGAAAGCGGCTATGTTTCCCAATCAATCCCAGTTCGCTCTAAGTAATGCACAATAATACCGCTTAGCATTCAGTCGATCTTTATGAAATCGCTAAACTACTGGTATATATGCATGGGATATTATACTCAGATGGTCAACCAATGGGACCAGCCATAAGCCGTCCTTGCCCACGACTTCACGTGATACACCTTTCCTCTCTGCACAGAACTCGATATCTGAAACTTGGAGTCGTTGCCGGCAAATAAAAAGAATAACAGTTGCTTTTCAGACTTTCTTGTTAGGTGTCACATTTTCCCGGGAAATCCTTATCGATACATGTATAACAACAACATTATCATTCGATGTCGTCAAGTACTCTCCAATTCTTGCTTCTGTGGCTGGGAAGAGGGGATACGAGCACGAGTGCCTCATGTCTGCTACATATGTTTAGCTAAAGTCGTCCCAAGATAGTCTACTGTATACTATTGATTCATCGGGGATTCAGGCAGTGTCGTCCGGGCAAGCCGGTAGAAATGTGTCTGCCTAGGCGCAGACTATCATGTAACTTCCCCGGACGAACCAGGGGCAAAGGAGAAAAAAAAACGGGTTCTGTCATTCTAGCATCATTCCTGCGTCAAGTTGAATCCGATCCAGAATAGGGGAGTTTTTTTTCTTTTTTTTTCTTTCCCTTTTAAATCTTCCTACCGACTGTATATATGTGGTTTTGCTACATCAACTACTAGTCGTTGTCCTTACTCATAAACTAGGTGACTATACCTTGGAAAGAAAACAAGGGGAGGAGGACGGGGTGGCGGCGGCGGCGGCATTATGAGACATGTCATAGATCCTTTGCGGCTATCTTGCAGATCACGCACACGCACCGTATTATCTGGAGGGTCGAGCTATGCAGGTAGGCAGCTATTGCTTTTCCAGGTGACGCTTGGGTTTGTCTTGGGAAGCTTGGGTGGTGTTCTGATTCTTTCCTCTCTCAAGACTGACCTGACTGGCCTGTTCACCAGAATTTTCTCCCACATTGACACTGGCTAGTTAAATATATGACTAGCAGGCTTAAAATCGCACATCGTGTCTATCTTGTTTCCCCTATGTAGCTAGTACCAACAAGTATTTAGACACTATCTAGTAGTAGGTAGGAATGTATGCTCCGGGACCTTTCTGGGGACACCGTGCGAAATAAGTATCTCGAAGGGAAAGAAAGTTTAAGCGATGAGAACAGACGGGAACTAAGTCGGTTCAATGATTCTAGTGTATGAGTAACGGGTTAATATGATACTTGATTGTTTTATTTTTCATTTTCTTATCTTAGGTGTGGATAAATAAATTGCATACTGGGGATGGAAGATATCATGCCCATTGGAATAGTATGGGTCTAAGAATTAAACCGACCTGCTGTACCTTCAAATAACAGACTGCCCGTCGAGAAAACTTTCTCAACTCCTAGACATACGCTATGGTATCTCTGGCGCCTCAGTGCCGCCCGGCTGTGCGGTCCTTCATATATCTGTTCTCCAGTAAGTAGTTAGTGGCTATCCACTCGTTCGCCCATCCTCCTTCCATCTATACATATCACCAAACCCATCAGCTCTGTTCTTCCTTCTGGGTACGCCGCGTCGGCTGCATGAGATCTACTTTACCCAAATAAGCTAGCTAGCCTTGTACCTGGGGGGGGGGGGGGGGGGATATGGGAAAGATCATTGTTGAATATTCGAATCAGCACAGTACACAAAGCACTCTACTAGTCGATCGGGCCATCAGTGCCGCGGACGGAAGCGGTCAGAAATTCTTTTCTAGGGTCGCAGTGAGTGAGTGAGTGAGTGAGTGAGTGAGTGCTTCAGCCAACCCCTAGAATCCCGTGTCTTGCACAATGTGAGAATATGGAAGCAGGATTCGGACCTAAATAATATCATTTTTATTTTTGGATCAAAGTTTCAGATTACATATCTTGACTTACATGTGCATCCTTCTCCTTTTTACTTTTATTTATTTGTGAAAAGATATTAGGTATGATAGCTGTTTGACATCATACTATCGAGACAAATAGACTTGTAGATCAAGGAGAGAGAGAGACAGAGACAGGGAGACTACGCACATATATACATACGGATTAGATCAAGCCATATCTCTCAGCCTTAATGATCCTTCCTGTCAGGCTTGGCGTAGGGCGCTGTGTTGGGAGCTCGGTGGATGGATAGCTGAGCTATCATAGCCAAGAAGGACATGGGCGTGGTGATGGGAATCGATGCTTATTTAAAATATGGATATGATATAAATCTATATTCGACATTACACTCCCATCTCGCGTTGCCGATCCGGAGACACCACTCGGGATGAGCTTATATTGAATAAGCGCGGCTGGAGTCGCCGATCCGTCTTAGATCACTGGCTCACAGCATTGAATGCCACACAACTATTACAAAATATAAGGAGGGCCGTTGAACCAAGGAGACTGAAGACTAACCCATTTGTACCTCGCAATGAAATGATAACTCGGAATGTCTTATCTTCAACACCATCACCCTAGGACATCTTAACTGGGTATACTCACTCCAGTATTTCCAATCCTGTGTCGCATTGTTGAGCATTATCGCTGATCTCTTCTCCTTAATCTGGGTAGGACACGGCTACCTCAAGGTACGTTTGGGACGCTCCGTGAAAGCTGATGTATTGCATTTTCAACAATTCCTCCAAATTCAATTGTTAGCTACTAAACACATGACAGCAGAACTAGCGACTTAATAAGGGTCGAATTTCAACACTAGTCTCTTATTACCGCTTATTACCATTTTAGGCCTGCTTGTTTACGGAGTAAGTAGTTGCAGAACTGGACTAGAAACACGTACCCCGTCCTAGCTGGGAGCCGGTATTTCCTAGGGGACCCGTTCGCGAGTTACCTGTCGTTACCTAGATAATATCGGCAACCTGAAAAAGGGGTGACACTCCATGACAAGTTCCGCCCGGCGGGACTGACAGGGCGTTCCTAGGTGATGCAAGAGAGGAAAGTTTGATCGGCAGTCTTTGTAAGGCAAAGTACGAAGTTTCCTTCGACAAGAGCGAACTAATACCAGCATATCCCTATACACAGCCGTGAAAATTTCTCGAGGTTACGAGGTGTAGGGTCAAGGGTTATTGTGGCCTTGGCCGTTGTTGTTGTCGTATCGGGGTACTAGTCACAATTAGAGGAAAATAAAGAGAAATTTTGGCAATACCAAAGACATTGCGTCTACATGTCGAATAGGGGCTGATGCGACGACTAGGATAGATACGCGGGGTGCTTGAGAGGGTGGGCCGTGGTGGCCCTGAAAATGTGGGGGAAAGCAAGTTATTGATCCGAGGATCGAAATTGAGATCTGACTGTAGCACTGGCGGAGTAGAGGGCGGAATAGTCTGATGGGCTGGCTTACGAAGGTAGGATCTCGGATGAAGAAACCTTGGGAGTTTGGCAAATCGAATATTTCATCTCCACGCAGCCCACCGGGACGGCCACAGCAGTCACCACCGTCTGTGACCACATGTAAGGTTTCGTCAACATGCTTTTCTGGCTAGGAATGCCTGCCTTCTGGCCTATACTGCTCATTGACCTCATTCCTCGATGCACTAGCTAGTGTGCATCTAGAAAACACAGAGGCAGTGGGTGAAGCATGGCCAACTTAATCTGATGTCCACTTTTAGCCGTGACCCTAAAAGTGGCCTGGTTGATGGCTAAATGTTTGTGTCCCTAAACTTGACCTCTTTTCTTTTTTTCCTTTTCTCTTAGTGATTTTGGCCTTGAAATGATAATTGCCCGCGCTTTCGACTTGCTTTTCCCTAGTGGGTCGATGGTGAAGACAATTTAGGGGCCCAGTTATCAAGCCACAGACTTGGACCCTGTGAATAAGGAAAAGCAAAGAAGATAGGCAAGGGCAAAGAAAAAAAAACACCTGTAAAATAAACCCTTCCATGATAACTGGCTTGCTACGGAGTCCGGTGATAGCGGGAAGACTCGATATTGCAATTCGAAGAATGAGAAGAAAAGGAACGAATCAGTATTACCCGCGTATACACACTATAATCTCTATATTCGGATCATGCTGCGGGTATTATAGGAGTGGGTAACTGTCTGCTCGGGAGATCCATGCCTATACTTGAGGGAGTGGACCTTACCAAGAAGGAACTTTTGCAGTAATATGTACGGAGCTTGGAATACTACTATGTACATAGGTAGCTTCTCAGGGCGGTGTGGAGGATTTGGTCATTACGTCCGTACCACCATCCGCCCCAGCGGGCGGCAGCATAATCACAGCAACATGGATGATATCCATCCACGTATCGAGACCTTCCCCTTGCGCATCCTATTTTGCTTCTGATTTGTTTCCTTTTGCAGCAGGACCAACTGCACCAGCCAGGCCAATACAGTAGGTTTGCAGCCTTCACCGCAGCTCGCTCAAAGAAAACGTGAGAGTGTGAGCAAGGTTTATGTGACGAGGCGGCTGGGACACGACTTGCGGGGGTGGCCGCGGGCCTTTTTTTTTTTCTTTCTTTTTTTTCATCTCTCCAGCTGCAAAATATCGTGTCACTTATCACCGACACCCACGAAGGCACATCACGCCGAATCGTAGGGTAAAATAAATCGGTCTTGCATGCACAGCAGCTTGTATGTATGGATGTGCGTACATACATAGGAGACGCAGTCGCAAAAAAAGAGAACGCCTGGCATCATCATTGATTCTACACCCGCTGGAATGGAGTAGGAAGACTGTTGGTTGGGATGGTGTGGGCCGCAGCAAGGAGGCTGGATTGCGATCCACGCTCATACAGAGAGGAAACACGGGATAGAACCTGGGCGCTGGGGTGAAATCCATCATATTCGGCCCAAATAGGTAATTGCGTGTCCCGTAGCCCCGTAGGCACCGACACATAAGACAAAAGAAGCACCCTGGGCGTATAGCGAGCCAGTGCCACGATTCCACGAGATTTGGGGGCACACACCTCGCATTACCTTCTGTGTCCGGATACAGACATACTGATGAATGATGATGATTAGGCAGAGAGAAAAAGCATCTATGGATAATAGCTCCCTGTCCAAGATGGGGGCGGATGGAGTGTATACACATACAAATGTCCTTCCGGCGCTCAACAACATTCGGTTGCGATTCCTCCTCTAGAAATCATTCTGTGGAAACGATAACACTGATGGTGCCTGCACTAGTCTCCGGAGTTGAGTATACTCATCCATCCATTGTATCCTCAGTCCGCTGGACATCTGCGATCCGACATCTATACTTTGGGATGCTCGTACAGATACGTGCTGTGTATGTTGTTATGTATGACCCTGCACTCTGCATTCCGTCTGCAGTCTAGTCCATCTTAAGACGGGAGGCGACCGAGAAGATATGTAAATAGACAAGGAATAGCGGCGAGTTCCATATGCTTCATCCTCGGAAGCTTGGGGGTGGCAGCTAGTTCGTTCCAATTCGCTCCAATTGAGCAAGTTGCATTTCACATTCTGCTGGGCAAGTGGGGATCACCTTCTAGGCTATTTGTCCCCAATTAAAGATGAGAGAAACATGGGGGCATCATCCGTATGCTGCCCCCCCCAAGGAACGTGAGAAGGAAAAGCAAGCATGCGATGGCAAAAACTGCCTTTGTCGTTTCCGAGTCCTCACTAATTTTATTTTCCTACTCATTTTCACACTTTGCCCCCGAGTCTTTGAAAAACTGCGGGATGTGGCGGTCGAGTCGAGGCCACAATAGATGAATGCCATTGTTCTTCCCACTCAAGCCACTACATTATTCTCCGTACTGGCAGTGAGCAGAACAAAAAAAAAACTGCACCCACTCCTGGGAGCTGGGGCCTCAACGGATGCCGCCCACCACCACGCTTGACCCACGAATACTACTGTAGACAGACAGATGAGGTGAGCAAGCGCAAAAGAATGAGCCCCCAGTTCTGCGCAGGCAAGGCAAGTACGGATAACGTAACCGGTATGACGGGCATTGGTGGCAGCTGCCAGCTGACAGCTCGTGGAAAACGAAGGCGGAAGGCACATTCCATATACGGCGTATAGCTTTGAAGGCAGGTACTACCTTCCCTGCCCAACATTGAAGCTTTCCTGGAAGCTACCCATATAACACGGAGAGCACTACTGTGCTATTATGGGTCCATCGTCCATGAGTCCATGATAATTGCAGCTAACTTTCCCAGCAAGAGACGATGAATGGTAGGAAGGAGCAGGCGTTGCTGCAAGAAAGTACTGTGGTATATGCGTGGCCGCCAAAGCAGTTGGCCTACTGGCCACATGAGAAAAGTCAGGCTGGACTGATGCCCATGCCCGGTCCTGCCTGCCCCATGTATGCCCATGCATTTGATCAAAAAAGTTGCCGCGTTTGGCCCCGCCCAGCCGATTTTTGGGGAGGGTGGAAGGTGGGAATCGGTGATTGGGGTCAGTGCTGGCTGGTAACCGGCCCATCAATCACCATCGACCCATTCATTCCATTCAACCCCATCAAATTCATCAACCTCCTCTCTTCCTTCTCGTTGAAATCCAAAGTCCAACTGTCGATCCAAGGCAAGCCAGACCCACCGCATGCACTTTTATGTGCTACCACCACCTTCAGCTTTCCCCTCATCCTCACCCACCCTCCATTAGCATTTACATGCCGACAACCATAGTAGCTGCCGTCTTCGTTGTCATCCTTCCTTTTTTCGGTTCTTTTTTTCGCCCGTCGTTTTGCTTTCTTTCCCGCAACCAAATTTTGTTGTGTCTGTGATTGACTGATACGCACACATACATACCTACTTATCCACATTACTGTGTACTTTTGCTTGGACCAAGCGCATGAGACAGAGAGGCCAGACTTCTTTCCAACGAACCTTTTGTGACTGAGCTGCTTCTTCCTTCTTAAGGCCCCCCCATCAAGCTTAATCCGTCACTGCTCAGTTGTCACTGCTCAGTTCTCCCTGGCTGATGAGGAGCCTGTCATGCTGGCAACTTCCTGACTAACCCCGTATTCGGTCACCTCTCGCATCGGGCCCAATTACGGAGCTGTCCCTCCCACCACGTCGAGTCCATTTCCCGACATCTTTCTATCAAGAAGGACGCTGTTGTGTCTCCCGTCCCTCACCATAACCATAGTCATCCACCACCCACCTCATTCCTATCCATCTTGAATTTCCATTTGAAATCGCATTTGCATACCTCATAGCGCATCTGTCGCGACAATCTTGTCGTGTCAATTCCCCAGATACACCCGGATCGGTATTTTTATTGCCTCCTGTCATGACTTCCTTCCCCAGACGAACACTGCCTGTAACCCGCCTCGCCCGGCTCCTCCCATCTCATCCCGTCGACTAGAGCTCGTTTGTGGAGGAATAAGAAAAGAAGAGTGAAAAATCAGCCAAGACAAAGCAAGTGCAGAGCGCCGGCTAGTCTCCTCCTTCCCCGAGCCACGGCACCTGCCTACCTATCTAATATCTGTGAAAGAAGGAGTTTTCCTTCTAATCCCACTTTAACGCCGCCCCCGGATCAACGCCACACTGCTCACAACTGTGACGAAAGATCTCGTTTCTTTCGAGACATTTGTGTGAGTGAGGGGAAAAAGCAACCGTGACGGCGCCTGAAAGTCAAAAAAGAAGCTAGAATCACTCAACTATTGCCATCAGGGAAAAAAAAACAAAGCCCTCCCACCCCTTCCGTTGTGCCTTGACCACAGGTTACCACCTTGTTGTTGACTCCCCGTCGAAAGTGGGAAAAGAAACGTCGTTGTCGTGTGTGTTTGTTTTGCCCATCGGCAGACCAACTCCCTAGGTGCTTGAGAAAATTGTTCCTTGGCCATCCCCCCTTTATTTGCTTGTTGTTGGCATCTCTACACACCTGCCTGGATTGCCAGTAGCCGCTCTCGGCCTGTATGAGGGGTGAGGTACTCTGTGGACCTGGACTTGAAGCTGGACCTGGACTCAAAGCTGGACCTGGACCTACCGTTCCTGGATTATTCGACAACGCTGGATCAACCCAACTGGATCGCAACGCCCCCTCCTCCCCACCCAGAAAAGGATTGGACCAAGCCTGAATTTGCTTTTCGCGCTGAGTATTCACCATGGGACCCGACCCGGACGAATATAACCCTGGCTCCTTCCCACTCTACGACGACGATCACCATCCTCCCTCTTTCTCCGAAGATGTCTTGATGATGTCTAACGCCCACCCGCAGTCACTTCACCAGCACCATTATTCATTGCCGTCCCCTACACACCACAACCATACTCAGTTTACTCCCACCAACAGCAACCACCATCAGTATCAGCAACACCCCTTCGATAATACACCGGTCACTGTGCTCTCCGCGCAACCGCTCCCTGGCTACTACGAGGCTCTTCCAATCTACGACGGACCAATCCCACCTCAATTCCCGTGGCCTATTCTCGAGCATGGTTTTGATATTCCGAATGATGAGGAAACATCGCTAAGTGCAATCCACCACGCACTCGATGCAATGTCGCCATCTCAAGACATACTCTCTGAATCTCCGCCATATCCCATGTACGAGGGCCACGGCGAGGAGGATGCCTCAGTTGAAATGGAAGCCACCGCAAACCCTTCGCCCTACCTCTCCCAGTTCCCACATCACCAACCTCTACCACAGCCGGCGGTGCCAAGCCCACAGCCCATTTCCCTTGATGCAGGTAGTTGGCCGACCACGGTCCCTAGTCCCGGCCAGGTCCCACCCGCTCCACTCCCTCCAGGTCACTCTGTTAACCCAACCGGCGCCGCAGTGTCCGTCCAGCTCCAGCAACTACAGAATCTACAGGCTATCCAGGAACCTGATTCGGACGAGGAGAATCTCGAGGGTGGCGATAACGATGACGACGAGCCTTCGATCCCCGCACCAATGCCGCCGCCACCACCGCAAATCCCGCTGCATGCCATGCTCGGCCTAAGCCAAAGCAACATAAATACTTTGGGCCCAGATAACCCATCGTTTCTCCTGTTTCTTCGACGTTGGATTTACTCGCCCCGCGTCCGAACCCAGCCGATATTGGAACAAGTGGAGGCCCAAGCAGACGAACCGGAGAGGGTGGTACATTACGGCAGCCTCGAGGGCGACAAGTGCGACATGCAGGGGATCAACTGGCATGAAATGGGGACAACGAGACGAGACGCCCGTCTCCAGAGACGGAGGACTTACAGGAACTATGTCAACCGGCCCAATTCCGACTGCTGGGAGGTTTGTATTCGCATCCCTTTGTGTGCATGACGAGACGTCTTGTGTTATCGCTGCGCCTGTTTTGAAACTAACCTGACCCTAATCATCTAGCCTGCATACGATACCCCCAGAGACGTCGATTACTTCCGATTCCGCCGAATGGATATCAAGCACAATGTTCATCTCGCCCATTTCCAACTGCGCAACGACCTTTCCTGTGTCTCCCGAAGCCTCGCCTTTTACCCTTCTGTGCGAAGTGTCCAGCAAATCAACCCAGTGTCTGGCAAGAGTACCGTTGCGCTTGACCTCAAAGACGTTCCCAACATCCAAATCTCGACGTTGTCGGCCAAGAATGGAGCGCTGGTAGTAGGCGGTTTTAATGGCGATTATTATGTCAAGTCACTCGATTCGATCCAAGAAAAAGAGCCGGGACATCACGAGGGTCAGCTCACCGTGAATACCAGTGGCATCACCAACCATGTCCAGCTGTGGAGAGATCGTAGATCGGACGCACCCCTAGCTTCGTTCGCATCAAATGACTTGGGCTTTAGGACCCTTGATATCGCAACAGACAAGCTTGTGTCCCAGACCGTTTATGATTTCCCCATAAACTGCTCAGCAATATCTCCAGACAGACGCTTACGAGTAATGGTTGGTGATCATAATGACGTTGTCATTTGCAACTCGGAAACGAATGAGGTGCTCCAGAAGTTGCGAAGCCATAGGGACTTTGGGTTTGCATGCGACTGGTCGGAGAACGGGTGGAGTGTGGCGACTGGTTTCCAGGACATGATGGTTAAAATTTGGGATGCTCGAAAGTGGACAGGTTCGAATGGCGATGCGGCTCCGGTCACCACGATCAAAACCAACATGTCGGGCGCCCGCAGTCTCCGGTTTTCCCCCCTCGGTTCTGGGAAGCCCACTCTCATTGCGGCAGAAGAGGCGGACTACCTCAATATCATCGATGCCGAAACCTACGGGCGAAGACAAGTGCTGGACTTGTTTGGCGAGATTGGGGGCGTCGACTTTGCGAACGATGGCCGCGATCTCATGGTTCTCTGCTCAGACCCGCACCGCGGGGGTCTTATGCGTCTTGAGCGGACAAGAGACACCCTGAGCGAATTTTACGACTCGGACGCAGAACGCGGGGTCGAGAAGCGAAACCGCACAATTTACAGCCGAAGACGTGTACGTGCCGCTTGCCCAGTCGATCTAGATCTCTTCTAGGGGTGGCTTGGCTAGGACCAAACAGATAATACTGGATGAATCATGGCACGGCGTTGTTAGGCGCATCTGGAACATTCTCTTAACCTGTCGATTTCACTTTTGCTTTTTCAAACCATACCCATTGCATCATAGCATTCATTCTGTCTACCAAATACTTGCATGGTCGTTTTGTAGCATTTTATGACTTCTGGGTATTTTGCATTGAAGGATATCCAATCTTCCCCACGCCATGTGTTGGAAATGGTGGAATTCCCTCGATTATATATATTGTTATTGGCATTGGTGTCATTTCAGCTGTGGGCCATGTTGGCATTTGGTAAGAAGTGAGGAGGAGTTGGGCACGTTGATCTTTCTCTTCTCACCCAATGTTATTGGGGTCTTTGCAGGCGGACATAGTGTTTTCTTTCTGAAGTGGTTGACACACTTGCTACAGGTTTTTTTGTCTCCCGTTCCTTGCTCTAAAATGGAGCAAGTTGGATGCAGACCCATGGAACTCGGCGGCCGAGCAGCCGGGTTTCTATCATCAAATGACTTTATTTTATATTTATATGGTTTTGAGACCAATCGTTGTAAAGTGTACTAATAGATCCAGAGTAAGTAAGGAAAGACGACCACTTAGTTACTGGTGAGGACGGTAGGCAGCTGTTAGGTAAATGGAGATGCTTTGAGTTATTCGATCGTTTGTGCTTTTCTTTCACTTTGCTGCCGTCGTTGGAGGAAGCCAACAAAAAAGTCTGCTAATTCATCCATGGGTTACATGGATGGGCATCTCAACAATCCTGGTAGTAAACTGAATTTATATTTCTCTCAAAGGGAAGAAAAGGTTGCTTTCGCCTCCTATTTATTTGTTTCTTCCAGGGGCCATGGAATAAGGCACAAGTTTCAATGTATTATTACGTGTTTGCAAAGTCCCTACTCGTAGATGTATGTTCCTCCGTAGCAAAGATCCTGTAACACTTCATCCTAGTAGGTGTCTAGATGCTTATTTCAATCAATTCTCGTGGACGCCAAGCTAGCACCTGGCCTCTTCTCTCTCACCGGTACTATAGGGCAACACCATGCTTTTCTGAAAACTGCACGGAAAACACCAGGCTTTAACTATTATGCTTATCGCCCAAGTACTCCTTACTACTAGGACAGACCTCTCGTTCGACCAGCCTACCAGCCTAAGTCCTTGATGCTAATGTGATGATATGATCCATTTGACATGATATGACATGGCACGCACTCCCAGACCCCCAAATAACTCCTCTCGACTTTCCAATCATTATCTGTACAAAATCCTGACAACCCCCCTTCACGAAAAAAGTTCAGAGGGAAAAATAGTGCCAATATTCAATTCATCAGCATCATCATAATAATGGTAATAATATTAACACTCATGAAGACCATCCACTCTTCAGGCTCAGGAGACTGTGCACAGCGTCCGCATCGCCCTTTTTGGACGGACTCACGTCGCCACGCATGAACCTCTCAACCTCCTCGTCTGGAATAGTTGCGTCGCTGCTGATGTTCACGTCGAAGCTGTGCGCAGCAACATCGTCTTCTTCCCCCTTGGCGTTACCGCCACGGCGACCACGACCAAAGTTCGTATTTTCGTATTTTTCCCCGTCCCGATCCGAGCCGACATGATCATCTGACGACCTAGCATCTTCAAAGATGCTCACGCCGGGGCTCGACATTCTCTTCTTGCTTGGGCTCTTGTCAGTCGTCATGCCAAAGAATAGCCTCCTCCCACCACCCACGGGCATACTGTCCTCAAGAACCTTGCACCCCGCCTCTATCACGCGGCATTGCCGCTGGGGCGGCACCTGTCTTCGCGGGTGAGGATGTGGGTTCCCTGTAGACCCAGGGGACCAGTTTTCTTTATCGCTATCAGTGGGCGACCCAACAAGAAGTTCCGTCGTGTCCTTCTTTCCTTTCTCCGCTGCTTCGCTACGATCGCCTGGCGGTGGTGGCACCGCTGCCTCAATGTTGCCTTCTTCGAGTGCGCGCTCAGGTGTCTCAAGACTAGCGAGAGAGCTCATGGCCCGTCCTATCTTTGCCTTCTTGCCTCCCCGTGCATTGTGAGACGCCGTGGATGAATTCCTCTTGCCGTTGTTGTTTGCTAGGACACCGGAAGGAGGCTCGGCGAGGCCGGGGCTGTGGTGGTGAGGCGGCACATCCGGGGTGGTGCTGCTGTTGGCGCGAATTAGGGTGATGGCTGCCCTAGCAGAGCCGGACGCTTCATCCTCGGCTTGGGTGGTGAGGGAATCAGTGACTGCGGTGGGGGTAGGATCGGACGAATCGGCAATTTGTTCCCATGTCTGGGCATTCCTCGAGCGACCGTGGCTGAGACGTGGTGGCGGGGCTGCACCGCTCAGGAGACTACTTATTGGGGGGAGTGAGGTGATGTTGCTGGTGTTGCCAGTATGTGTGTGTGCATGGTGCAGCTTGAGCGGGAGGGAGGGAATAGAGGCAGTGTCATATGTGAGGTATGGCTGGTAGGGACGAGGCGGGGAAATTGAAGGAGCGAGCTCAGCTTTGCCTTCCAGAGAAAGCGTTATCTTAAACGGGTTCGACGGGGTGTCGTTGAGGAGCTTGCTGAGGGGTGCTCTCCGCCGGTTATTGTCCGAGTTGATAGACGGCAGAGCGAGCTCGGGACTAGAGCAGTATTATGTTAGCATTGCTCTGCTCTGAACAGCAAACGGGTTTAAAATGGTAGGGGACTTACCGGAAGGACATGGAGGGTTGCGATGAAGAGAACTCATTGCGACGATTGGATAGATAACCTACGTCATCGGCACTCTCTTTGCTGCAACTAGAAACGCTACCGAAGGATTGGTCTGGGCCTGTGGCTTGGGAAGGTAAGGGAATTGAAGCCGGGTTGGAGGTGGAGGCTTCCAGAGAGTTTATAACCGGCATGGCGGCAGCATGAGGCGGCGGAAGCTGAGAGTTAGGTAGCCCATCGCGGGGGCTGGCGGAGCGGGATGACGGGAGGGTGGCTTCGGGCGAGGTTGTTTGTCCTCGCTTGTGGGAGCCCACATGAGCTGGATCATATGGAGGCGGGTGTGGCGGCGCGACGGACCCTGGAGAAGTTGCTGGATATTGTGCTTGGTGTCCCAGAGCGGTACTGCTATACGGCGCAGCAAAGTGATCCTGAACCGGGTTTGGGTCGGCTGTTGTCGTGGCGGCCGAAGGGGCAATGTGCACCCCGCCGGAGGACCTATAGCGGAGGGATTCCACCTCGTGTATGGAAAGTGGCCGCGTCTTTCGGCGGTCATTCTGCCTTCGGTTTTGGAACCATATCTGGACCTCCTTCTCGTTCATCGAGACGCGTGACACGATGTCGAGGCGTGCTTGCTTGTCGGGCTTTGTGTCCGTTTGATATGCAGCCTCCAGAATGGCCTTATCCTGTGTGCTGCAGAAAAGTGCAAAATTCACCGAGTTAGTCTGGTTGTGCTCGTTAAGAAAGAACGTAGAGTTGGGACTCGACTCGACTCGACTCGAAACACATAACCACTGCACTTTAGTGGTTATAGTGTGGAGTGTCATATGAGAGTAAGTGAGTTGCATACGTGGTCCTCTTCCGCCTCCTCCTCTCCTGCTCATGGGATGCAGTTGATACTTGTGATATCAGGGATGCATCCGCGTTGCTTGAATGGGAAGATATTGTCGACATGAAGCTCGAGTCGACATGGTCGCCGTGGGGGGGAGAAGAGCTCGTGCAAGGCCAGTCTGACTGCTTCGGTACAGGGCCAGCCGCGATGAACGACATGGCGACTTGTTCGTCCGTAGGGGTGGAATGTGTGTGATGAGAAGAAAAATCCGGACCGGCTGTCAAGGGTGGGGATTTACGACTTGAGAGTATTTGGAATTTGTAGGAATGGAATAATAAGGTGGGTGAAATTATCACAATATCATGTTCGTCGAACGTCAAGTTGATGGCTACGAGGATAGTGGACCGTGTTTCGGATGTGTGAGTCTATCTTGCTTCCTCTTGTTTTCTCTCTTTCTCTTGCTCTCACTACCGCGACCCGAAAGTGACGCCTTCAAGAAGAGACCAAGAGGAAGAAGGAATTATTCAGGAAAACAAAACAAAAACAAAAACTAAGGCTATCTACAGCGGGGAGGAGAAGAGGAAAGAAAAGAAAGTCAAGAGGTTGATCATATGCATTGATTTTGAATCCGTCCCGCCGCGTCTGGTGTGTGTAGCGTCCAGCAGGTGAATAGCTTGTGCCTCCGCAAGGTAGCGCTTTCCCAACACCCACGCACGTAGTTTGCACCACTCACGTCGCGACTCTCATACCCCCGCTATTTCTCAATTAGGAAGAATGTCAACACGCTTTCGTCCAATCGTGTATCGTGAGCATCACGTGCACCATGCAGACAACCTTTTCCCAGCATTGATGAAGCTGCAAGCTTGTAATGCGCACCTGCGATTGAATTTCAAGCGGCAGGAGCAGGCAGCATTTTCAATCTCAACAGGTATTAGATAGTAGATGTATCCATGCATACACGAGGGAATTAGATGAGGATGACAGTCATCAACTGTGTCTGTGCTCTTCACGTTGCGTGCCATTCCATCCATTCGTTTCACTTTCCAATTTTCTCCTATTAAACTCCGCGATTTAACCTTTTCTTCCCCACCCTGACAGTGCTCGCACATTCCCAGCCAACTCCTTTCTGAAGCGCCTGCTCCTCGCTTTGAATGAAGTTCCGCCTGCAGACATGTAAGTAGCTGTCGCGATCGCGAGCTACCGCGCCCTCTCTCGCGTCAAGGCTTCCAAGTTTTCGTTACACTTTACATCTAATGAGCTAAGCACTATCGGACAGCTACTGCAGTCTGATCCGATCTGCTGCTAATTTGATTTGACGGGCGTGACAGACATACGACCGCGATCCCAAATTAGCATGTGCCAGCGCTCGCTGTGAGCTCTCCAGTCATGTATTTCTTCAACTATCAGGTGCTCGCATTCAGCACTGAATCGCGGATAGGTTATGAGTTATTACATTGCCGCCGTTGCATAAACGAGGGGGACAAGGTAGAATTTCTGGTTTGTTGGATATTTGCGTTTAAGATTGTCGTCTCATTTTTCGGCCAAACCTTTTCTTGCGTCTACTCGATTTGAATGCAAGGTTGTCACACGAAACTTGCATTGTATTCTAGAAAGTTGCAAGGCTCAACCCTGTGCATATGAATTTATGCATGGGCTGACGCGACGTTAGCGATGGGGAAGGAAGTGGCAGACGACACGCAAAGCAGTTGACGAGATAAATTAGTCTTCTCCGGGAATAATATAATTAATTGCCTCCGTGTCTCATCAATGCCACAGCAAGAGAGGGTTGGCTCTCGAAATTCGCCAAGCGCGTCCTTCAACAGCCAGACACACGTCAAACTCACCTAACCCCCGGGGGGGGGGGGGGGGGGGGGGGGGGGGGGGGGGGGGGGGGGGGGGGGGGGGGGGGGGGGGGGGGGGGG
>JAKWBI020000215.1:0-71810 GCA_022664585.2 Zalerion maritima | reverse complement strand
CCCCCCCCCCCCCCCCCCCCCCCCCCCCCCCCCCCCCCCCCCCCCCCCCCCCCCCCCCCCCCCCCCCCCCCCCGACCGGATCGTAAAATCCCCAGATGGTAACTCCAACACAAGCATCCACCTGCATGCAAGCACCGACGACGTTGGCGTAGTCATCGCTCTGCTGCTCGAGCTTGTCGTCCGTGAGCGGGAGTTCGATGCGGACGTCTACTTCCGTCAGGGCGACTTCCACGCCGAGGTCGGAGTAGAACTCCATGACGGCGATCTCCTCGTCGAGGGTCGGGGAGGCGCCCGAGATCAAGTGGCCCTGCATGCCGACGCCGTCGATCCTGATCCCGTCGTCGCGCAGCATGTTGACCACGCGGGCGACGCCCTCGCTCTTGGCGGAGGGGGACTCGAGGTCGTAGTCGTTGTAGTACAATTTTGCGTGCGGGTCCGCCTCGGAGGCGGCCCCGAACGCAAGCTTGATGTACTCCTCCCCGAGGGCTTCGTAGAAGACGGTCTCCCTGTAGGTGCCGTCGTCGTTCAGGGCCTCGTTGACCACGTCCCAGGCGTAGCACCTCCCGCGCCAGTGTCTTGCTTCGGCGTACACGTGGTCCCAGAGCATCTCCCTCATCGCGTCCGCGGTCCAGTTTCGGGCTTCCACCCAGGGCGCCAGCTGGGAGTGCCACACCAGCGCGTGGCACCGGAGGTAGTACCCCAGCTCCTCCGTCGCGAGGTCGGCTACTATGTGGCCCTCGGTGTAGTTGAAGACGCCTTGTTCGGGCTCGGTGAAGATCCATTTTTGGCCGTTTTCTGGAGTGATTTGGCCGAACTCGCCGGGGAGCTCGAGGATGGACATCAGCGTCGAGTTGTAGGTTAGGCGGGTGTCGACGGCCGTGCCGAAGTATTTCTTGCCGGCTGCTTTGGCATAGTAGTCGAGTTGGGCGGAGATGGTGCCTAGGAGGCCCGCGAGGAGGAGGGCTTGGGGCTTCATGGTTGATGGTGGCGATTTCGGAGTCTAAGGGTACGAGGTTTTCGACAAGAACTTTCTCGGGGCAGGTTTGAGGTCTTCGAAGCCAGAATATCGTATATACCCCAGACCGTGTGGAGATTTCGTCTGGGGAGAGAGGGGGGGGTGAAAGAAGCACTTCGGGGTAGCACCAAGATATCTCCCTGCGCTATGTATATACTTCCATCCAGTTCAAGCTCTAGCACCATTATTTGTCTGTCCATGACCAAACATCAAGGGTGGCAAAGTTGCAATGCTACCCCGTCTCCGTGATCCCGGGAAACGGGATTAAGAGTCTGGTTTCCCCTCATCACCTTGTCCAATGTACTCCTTTGCTCCCTCTCCATTCCCTCATAGTTTAATTACTCCAAACAAAGAACTTTTCCGGGAATTCTAGATGTGGACCGTTCATTTTACCCCAGTTATAAAAGGACATCTTCTAGTCTAAGCTTGCAGTGACAGCCTGGGCAGATCACCTCGTGGTTGTAGAAGCGGAGGTGAACCTATCGGCTCAATCAATGGCTTAGTTCGGACCCCTGGTTCCTAGCTAGACCCGGTAAGGAGTAGGTATATACCCATGTGCGAAGGCACTGCGGGGGCGAGGTTGGTGTTGGGACGATCCATTGTTTACTGTTGTTTGGAAGGCGATCCGTCCATGGTTGAACTTGGAGCCACACACTCGGGCGGCATACAATATCGGATAAATCGAGCTGCTAAGGCTTCATTTTATCCACCCCGGTTCAAGTGGGGAGACCTTGACTGACATCTCCAAAGGCCTATAACGGGACACATAAGTTTAAGTTGGAGGTAAACTCGTTCCTGGACCTTGCCTTGTCTTTTCTTAGACTCTAGGTATTTAGCTTATGTCTTTGTGCTACTCTATCGACTCGGTGAGAGTTACTGACCGAATATCATTTTGTCACTATCAGTCGGCGAAACACTCGAGCTGCGAGATAGACCAACCTAAACTAGACGATTAGGGCTATCCAAACGAAGAATTAACCGATTTAGCCTGATCAGTTTCCGTCCTCCACAGCGACTCCCGAATTCGTCATCACATATTCAGGTTTGTTGGAGAGGTTCAAAATGTTGACTTGATTGAGGGGAAGAGCGACCCGGATGCAAGAACCAGCAAGGGTGAATATGCCGAGATCATCACAACCGTGAAGTCTTTTAGCCGGAGACTTTCAAATCATCCAGTCGACCTGGAAAGCTCTGTTACGGCTCTCGGCCCAACAAGGCAGACAGGCAGGCAGGTTTCTTCATTTTAGGTTGTACGTGAATAAACGATGAACGAAAATTGAGAAGGAAAGTAATTATGCGTGAGATTCCTATCTTCTTGGATTATAATGCTTTCGAGTTTAGTATTTTGTGCCACCTGAGTATTAGTTTTAAAGTGGGTCATACATGCTCACATCCAGACCACTGGCACGATCTTGACTCGCAAGTTACTAAGAACTCAGCAGTATGCCGCTCCGACCCAGGCATGTTTAAATTATCCTCCAAGTGGACCGGAACGCCGTCCCACAGATCCCTGTTTTGAGGGCCCCAAACACCAGAATCGGATATCATCCTATTGTTACATTTTCGGGAGGCATTGAAATGCCCAAGGCATCATGTAGCATGCTTAAACTTTGCTTCAATCCGCTAGAACCAGCCTATCGCTGTAGCAACATGTGCGCATCCCACAGCAGGACCCTTTCGTCCCACCCTACAGATGCAACCCAACCGCCGGCACCAAATAGACACCAGTCCACACCAGTCACAAACTCGGTATGCCTATTCATTTGCCCCAGCTCGATGCCTGTGTGTACGGTCTTGGCGGTATCTGGCGGGACAGTCGACCCATCCGTCCACACCCTACACGTCATGTCGTAGCCAGCACTAATGAGGATATCGCTGGCATGCGGACTCCATGCGAGTCTCCGCACGGCAAATTCGTGGCCTTGTAGCACCGACAGAGGACCCCCAGCCGGGTTTCTGATGTCGAACGTCCTCACCACCCGGTCTACGCCTCCCGCCGCGATGACGCCTTCCCGGTACTTGTTCCAGTCGTGGGTAAGGAGCTCCGTCGGTGGTGCGCTCGCAACTGGAACTACTCCCCCGCTCATGTGTACTGGTATCTTGGCCGTCAGGTGATACTGTGCGCTGCTCGGGGTACGGAGGTCGAACACGCGGATGTGGGAGTCTGCTGCGACGACGGATAGAATGGCCGGGTTGTGAGGCGAGAAGGACACGCTGTAGGCGCATGCCCCTACCGGCAATGTCCTGAGAGAATCTGGCCGCGTCGGCGACCATATCTTGACGGTGCCGTCCCACGAGGAAGAAACAAACGTGTCCTTTGCTGTCGGGTTCCAGCACACTGAGAAGCATTCGCGCTTGTGCTCGTGAAAGTTCATGACGGGGAAATCGGGGACGGTGATATCGAACAGTTTTATGCTGCCGTCGCCGCATGCGACGACGAGCTGGTTCTCGTTTATCTCGGACCAAGAAACGTCATATTGCGCATCGTTTGTGTCGAAACTAAGATTGAACTCTGCGTTAGGACCTGCGTGCCTAAACATGAACAGCCTCGTACATACCTTTTCTCCACCTGGATACCATTCGGTGTCAGGCCCAGGCAAAATAGGCGGCCATTGCCAACAATTCCAAAGTTCGAAGAGGATGCAACGGCTATCCTCGAGTCAAAATATGGCGAATACTTGACTGCGTATGGGTTGAATTGCGGGGTTCGGAACTCCAGCATCGAAGCCATGGTGGCTAGGAATTCAAGGGGTCTCTTGCCCCGAAAGCTTTTAGTTGAAAAGAACGACTATGAAATAGGATGTGTCGTGGCCAAAATGCTCGCCTGGCGGTGTGTGTTGGAAATTGTGCGACAAAGAAGACATAAGTTCGCAATGCGACCGGCCATGGTGCAAACCTACATACGGCAGTGGTTTTCAGTAGTATCCCAGCAGTAGTTCGTTACCCTGCAGACCTCGGCTTGTGACTGCGAACGTCGACCCATGATGAGCCCGCGGCCTGCATTGGAGGATTCTATTGGATAGCGCGGAATAATGAGTCCCCGAGGAAACCCCAGCTGCAGCCTGAGTGCTCTTGAGTGATAAGTGATGTCATTGGTGATTGGTCGCCGTTCGGGGGTTGCCCCTCGACGCGGTCCTTAGCTGTAAGACGCGTAAAGTAGTCCCACCTCACTGAGCTCTCCAACACTATGTCACCGATTCTTCAGGACCAAAGCAATGCCACCAACTTCTGGAACCCTGGATGCTTTTCTCAATCTAAAGAAACGAAAACGTGGCACCCGGGCTGACAACGAAGCTATAACAGAGGACGAATGGACTCATGAGCCCACCGACGTCAAGTTGGGAATCCTAGCATCTCTTCACCCCGCCATTGACCATGATGCTCTCCTTGACATCCTGCTTGCCCACAATGGATCGGTTTCCGCTGCTTCAGCCGCCATAAAAGCACCACAAGTACTGACAGCAAAGAAACAATCCAACGGAGAAATTGGCCACCAAAAATCACTTCGTTTCTTTGCCGCACCTGCCGCACGGCCAGACGGATCTCCAAATTCTAAGAAACGGACGAAGCTCCTGTCCAAGAAGGGAGCAACACTTCATCTTTTCGATCCCTTAGATATCGAGGAGCACACACCTTGCTCAGTGATTCACAACTTTCTCCCTGTCGAACTTGCAAATGGCCTGCTCCGGGAGATGCTCGAAGAAGCCAAGACGTTCGAGAAGATTACCTTCAAGCTCTTCGACAATGTGGTGGCAAGTCCACATACCTCTTCCTTTTTCGTACAAAACTTGGAGGAAGTCAACAAGCAGAAGAGGGAGTATATTTACAATGGGTCTCAATTGACTGTAAGGGGTATGTCTGCCCTTGATCTTGGGTTCTGGATGCTGATCATGCCCTTAGGATGTCCGACAACTCACTCCCCACCTCGCCGAGGTGAAACCAATTGTTCAAGAAGCTGTGAATAACGAGATGCAAAGACGAATTGATACGTGTCACAATGGGAAAAAACTCAAACACCAATCCGCAGAAACGTGGGCTCCAAACGCGGCATTCGTAAACTGCTACGACGGACCCCAGCAGAGCGTCGGCTGGCACAGCGATCAGATGACCTACCTTGGGCCGCGAGCCATCATCGGGTCGCTCTCTCTAGGAGTGGCACGGGAATTCCGCGTCCGTCGCATCTTACCCAAGAATGGCGGCGGCGACGAGGATGATCCTCGAGACCCGGATGCCGAGGGCCAAATCTCAATACACCTCCCGCATAATAGCTTGCTTGTCATGCACGCAGAGATGCAAGAGGCATGGAAACACGCCGTCACACCAGCGCAGACCATAGACCCCCACCCCATCTCAGGACGCACGCGGATCAACATTACGTACCGGTACTATAGGGACAGCTTTCACCCCAAATTCACGCCGAGGTGTCACTGCGGGATAGCTACGGTTCTGAGGGTGGTGCAGAGGAAGAAGGAAAACTTTGGCAGGTACTTCTGGATGTGTCACGCAGGAAACATTCCCGATAAGGAGAGCTGCTATTTTTTCTATTGGGCGGAGTTTGACGAGGATGGCAATCCTATTTGGGATAAGGAAAAGTATCGGAAGAAGGAAAGAGATAGGCAAAAGCATACTGGGCCAGTAGCAGACGAACTACGAGTTTGAATAACAGATTATCCTTCCATTCTCTCACTTACACAAGCAAGTGATAAGCGACTACTAGTTTACTATCATATTGCTCCACTTCAAGATTCATTCCCTCCTACATAGCGGACGTGGCGGACATGTCGCAATCTTGCTGCTCCTTCGACTTGACCTATGGGTTAACATACTGGGGATTGCACGCCTCCCAGCCATCATTCTTGGACACCTTGAGACCGCTCTTGGACACATCGAAGCCGTTCAGCAGGCGCAGGTTCACGGGCGTCTTGTCCTTCATCCGCACCATGAAGCCGCGGCGCCTCTCGTCCATGGCGGCGAGGTCCTCCTCCGTCTTGGGCAGCTGCCTGCGCACGACGGGGATGCCGCACGCCTGGCAGAAGGCGAAGGACCAGTCGAAGCGCCCAAAGTCGTACCGCCGCAGGTTTTCCGCCCCGGAAATGCTTACTTGGGACTCGCTGGCGTAGATCCAGACGGCGCCGGCCTATTGGGTTTTGGCACGGCGATTAGAACCGGCATTCCGCTCGAGGGACGGAGGAAAGAAGGATGGAGTGGAAGCGGCGGAGATGTGGTAGGGGACAGAGACATGGGCAGGCACTTACGCGCTGATCGATACTGCAGTTGCACTCGGCAATCATGGCGTCGTACGTCTCGTCGAGGGGCTTCGTCTTGATGGCGACGGTGACGGCGCCGCAGTGGCAGCTGCCGTGGTAGGTCTTGCCTCCGTCGATCTCGGCGGGGGGTTCCTCGCCCTTGAACTCGGGAGCTTCGTAGGGCGCACCAGTGTTGGCGCCGTCGAAGGTGTTGACGGAGAGGTCCCAGATCTTGAGGTCCTGGATGGCGCGGGTGTTGACGGCCATGTTCATTCCCGGAGGCATGGTGGGTGCCGTGCCGTAGAGGGAGGTGCCGCAGGTGGGGCAGAACTATGTAGTTACATGATTTGAGGGTGGGTGGTTAGCTATCATGCATGGGGAAGGGACGGGCTGTCAGGCTCAAGGGTAGGTTTCATGCTTGGTATGAGATTCCACGTGGGCACGACTAACCTTGTAATGAGTCTTCTTGGAGCCAAACAGATACTCCTTGAGATCGTTCTCGTCGCCCTTGACGATCTTGAACGAGGAAGACTCGCCGGGGAAGGTCCAGGTGGCGCCTTTCTTGTAGCAGATGGAGCAGGTGCACTCGTGGGCGGCGGTGATCTCCGGGCCGGTGAGCTCGAAGACGAAGGTGCCGCAGTGGCAGTTTCCGCGGTAGGTCTTTGTTTCGGCCATCTTGGAGGGAAGAAGTGGCATAGGATTCTTTAGAGATAGGGTTGGTAGTGTGCGTCCTATAGTAACGTTATACGACTAGGGGATTATAGCAATCTAATGATGAATAAGGCTTGGGTGGGAACCTCAAATCCACTCGTCCAAAATCTTGGGCTCACTAATATAGAGCTAAAGAGTCAATTGCAAAGCTGTGATGAAGGGAAGAAGATTCAGAAAGAGTCTTGATCTAGTTAGAGGGAGGAATATCTGCCCCTTTTATGTCTTTATGTCTATCGTACCAACAGCCTCGCCGGGTACCTCAAGCGGTCGTTTTACTTATCTCCTGCTGCATCTTTTGCTGCTGGGCAACAACATGCGCACGCATCTGCGCCTGTACTTTGGTGCCTCACGCATCAGCTTTACCGTCGGAAAGTTCACGTCGGTACAGCATAATGTCCCAAGGAGCAGGGGTGTTTCTTGAGGGTTACTCCGATCCATGGGGTTCCGACTTCTGAGATAGGATGGCGGGGTTTCGAGTCTCTTCATACAAAAATCACGCCTCTTAATAAGTTGTTAGGCTCGACGCAGCTATTGGATTATCTATCTTACACATATTACCCAGTCCATCCCAGTCCGGTTTGCCCAAGATCCAGGCAGCAACAACGTAGAAACGCGCTAATGCCGCGCTGTCAGGTGATACGAAAGCCACCACCCTGCCATGTCTTTGGAATCTAGGCGGACCATTTGGGAGCTGTGAGAAGCGAGCTTCGTGATGCGGCTTGCTTCTACTAATGCCGGTAGCAAGCCACATCCTGCGCTTTGGTCGTGATCATCGACGAAGGGCAAGTGAAAATTCGTCTAGGCTATCGGTGGCAACGTCCGGAGTGCCTAACCCCGTTGTGCTTAAGAGATATGGCCCCGGATACCGCGGTCTTGGGGGTATTAAGTGAACGCCTGCCTGAGCACATTGCATGTCAAGCTGTAAAAATATGATGGCGCACTCATACTAGTAGCAGTCTTGATCCGCCGCAACAATGGCTTTATTTTTTAGCTTCGCCGTCATCTTCTTCCGAAAAAGAAAATGGCGAAGTTATAGGGTGAATGGAGCTACCAAGAGACACTACTCCCTTCTTTTCCCTCCCCTTTTTTCTGCTTCTTGACCTTGACCATGTTGATCACTATATTTTCCACACTATCGTGTCAGACCGCCTGCTCGAACATGTTCGGCAGGAACTGTTCAGACAGGGGTTTTCAGTCCGGCCGGTAGCTGAGTGCGAAACTGAGGGCTAGGGTGGCGCCATCAGAATGAGTAGAAACAATAACCAGTACGAATATCGCCTCGACAAGTTTCGCGACAACCTCAGCATAGCAGGCCGCGGAGGAGCATGGTGTTGAACAACGTCTTGTCTGTTCCACCTTCTTTGATATTAGTGTATCTGCTAGCTATACTAAGCAACCATGAGTTCTCGGAAAAGACCGAGTGTACCCTTTCGTAGCCTGTTCCTCTAATGATAATAAGTGCCCGAGTACTGAAGTGATGATGGTCCATGTCCTACGCCGATGATAAATGCTTGAACCCAAACCAGAAAGCGATCCGACCCCACATATTATAAATGGTCACTAAGAAATGATAATCCCAAGACCCAGGAAACATGAAAATGAGAGCTATTTACGAGCCATGCCATGTATGTACGATCCCATTAACCCTCAACCACCCATCCCCTATTCCTCACACCCCCTAGATCATCGCAACAACCAACCCTGCAAGAACCACACCTAGGCCGACAACATGCTTAGCACCAGTGCCAGTCACAGTGCCATCATTGCTCTCCCCACCAGTCGCCTCCGAACCCCCAGCCGTCGCAGTGCTCGTCACAAAAGTCCCAGTAGATCCCACTGTACCGACACCAGTCCCGACAGCAGTTCCCGCAGGGGCAGTCCCAGTGCCACAAGGGAGGGTAGAGTTAGACATGGGATAGTAGGGTCCGCTCTTGCTGGGCCCACGCCCATATCCATAGCCCCCATTTCCCTTTCCATCATGGCCGTACCCAGAATAAGGATAGCCGCTGGGGGCAGCATAACCACTAGAAAGCGGGTAGTCAGAAGAAGTCACCACGACGGGGTAGACGAAGGTGGTCTCTATCGGCGTGCACGCGGCTTCCATGGAGGTGGTGGGACACGGTATCGTGGCCACGCTGGACGTGGTGAAGGATTTTGTTGTGACGGATGCTGGGTCCCTTGCAAAGGCAGCTGCGGGAAGCAGGGCCGCGATGAGGGGGAGGAATGCTGAGGCGTGCATTTTGGATTTCTTTGTTTTGGCTCGCTTGAAGGGCGAAAGTGGGGATGTCGCAGTGTTTGTATACAATTCCCAAAACGGAAATGAAGGAACAGAACGAAAAGAACGGCGGCGCGGGCCCGGTTCCTTGGTGGCTTTCTCGTATACCAACTGCTGCTAGTGTGGCAGGATAGTAAAAAGAAAGGCTCAAAAATTGCCGAGAAGTGCAATCGAAGGGATGTAGGCGGCTGAGGCGAGAGGAAAGAAAGGCTGAGCGAATGAGGAAATCGGTTCAATAGGCACCTACAGTGGGCAGGGGGTCTCGGCGGGGGAACTTATATATCAGTAAGAAACGAAAGACTTTCCAAATGACCAGAGGTAATCCGAACGATTCCCTCTTTTTCTTACGAATGACCTAACTTTTGGAGGCGGAGGCAGGGCATCCATCATGTTTATTTGTTAGCACCTCAGCTCAGTTCGGTCACTCACGCAGCGAATGCGAAGCCGTGTGTTCGCAAGCTGATTCGCCCCCCTGCTGTCTACGAGCTGACGAGTTCGGGTTTGCCTCAGCTCCGGACAAGCCTCACCTCAGCCTGCAGGGACGTACCCGTACAGCACTGCGACCAAAAGCTTAACCGCAGGGCAGTAATGAGGAAACCCGCCGGTTGGAAAGTCCGGAAGTTCCTGGGCCATACGCAGCTGCACAACCTACACACGAAACGGAAATCCCCATCATCTATCCATCCATCCGGGGATTCCAGTTTCGTAAAACGTAAACATCCTCAAGAGGCGAGCATCGCGGGCACCCCAACTTACATACAGTGCCCCTACCAGACCCACCAATCCGTATCGATACTCACTTACTTATGTGCGTGCACTTGGAATGTTCTGTTCTGTCGGCTGAGTGGCGCCATCACTGCCAACCTAGGTGCCTCCAAGTCGTCGTAAGATAGTAAGCTTTCCTCGGGATGGCGATAAAGAAAACAGGATAAAATATGGAGATGGGGGAAGTTCTGAGTTTTTGGCTATGCTTCTATTTCTGGTCACTTTTTCGACTTCGCGCTGAGCCTCAATTTGCCAAAAGGGTGACTCGGAGTCGCCGTCGGCACCGGGCAATTTAAAGCCGAAACCGCACGTCGCCTGCTGGTTGGAGCCTGAGATCTATGCGGCCGATGGCATTATGTAATCTGATGCATTCGCGCTTCTCTCGCACCCTTTCAGGGTACAACTGTATTTGGCATTGCCACTTATCTTCACATCTGTTACCCAACCCAAAAAGGGTGTCTATCATGCCGCTAAACAATGTCCTTCTATTTAGACCATGCTGCTTATATTTGTCCGTTCCGTGTATACATGTTCTTGACGATAAAACAAATGCTAGACTATCTAGTACGCCGTTCTAAAATGATGCAGTCAACCTTGACACACCCAACCTTCGGGCCTAAAAATTGCAACT
This sequence comes from Zalerion maritima, assembly GCA_022664585.2. NCBI lineage: Eukaryota > Fungi > Ascomycota > Sordariomycetes > Lulworthiales > Lulworthiaceae > Zalerion > Zalerion maritima. Next base: position 61,167 of record JAKWBI020000215.1, on the reverse strand, counting down.
ATCATGCAGGCGCCCCAGTCCTCAATCCGGCCTCCTAGATTGCTCCTTAAGCCGCTCTAGCTTCTGGTGTCTAATCACCCCGCCCGTGATCAATATTCCAAGCAAACAAGCTCCAAGCGTGACCAAATATGCAGCCCAGTAGCAGCTTAGGCCGTCATTGCACTGTCTGCTTCCATTATCACCCACTGTCGTATGATTGTCGTACACGACACCGTAGAAAATGTTGAAGATATTAGAGCTTATCACCGGGGCAAGCGTCATGAAACCCCAATTCGTGCTCAAACCGTGAATTCCAAAACTCTCCGCCACAATGGAAGGGAAGACGCCAAAGAGGAAGCCGTACCCGAGCCCTGAGAGCCCCGAGACGAAGCCCAGCCAGTGCGGGTTGGTGATGGTGAGGGCGCAGATTTGAGCAATGCTAAAGATCAAGCTCGCGAACACCAGACACCATACCCTGGAGGCGTTGAGAACTTTGACCAAGAAGTCACTGCCAACGCCGGACAGCAAGCGGCCGCTGAAGGAACAGACCGATAGGATCGAGACATGCATCTGCTGCCTATTGGCGAGGTATTTGTCTGTCACTTTAGGATCGTACTTCCTCCAGAGGGCGAGAACGTCATTGCCGATGTTGCTGTGCAAAGGTTAGATGTCTTTCCTTTCCCACTAAAATAGCCAGTCTAAACTTACTTGATGGTCATCAGGCCAATGCCACTCAGGAGCGCCATGATAGCAAACTGTTGCCAGAACTCGAGCTCGCGCAGCAGGGCGAAGCCACGGATATCTACACGATGAGAGCGATCGCGATCAACACTTCTGTCTACCAAAACTTCGCCGGCTAAGGACGACTCGCTCGAGATGAGGGAAGAAGTTTCATCAGCAACTTCACCATCTCCTGTCTCGTCATCACCATCCTCGCGCCGGAACGGGGCATCGCCCATCGCAGCCTCGACATCCAGTCGGGCTGCGTTCGGAGGGTTTGCCGTGTCGCTGCTGCTGCTGTGGCTGCTGAGGGGCGGACCCTGGGAGATTGCTGTTGCTGAGGGTTTTGGGAAACATGACACTTCAGCTGGCTAGCTCAGGGGTGAAGAGCGTATAGACAAAGCGAGACGATATATAATAATACATGAATTCCAGAGAGAAGATGACGCAGGATAGAGCGGTCGAGACTGACACAAACGAGGAAAAGGCAACAAAAAAGCAATGGTGACAGAAGACTTACCTGGCTCGTGGTTGTCCCGAGCAATCTTATCATCGGTACTCGTCCTCCGCAGCAGCTGACTCCCTGATGAATTCCCATCCGGAATAGCATGGTAATGTGTTGTGTGTGGGTAGACCCGGAGGAAGAAGAAGCCGAGGAATGTAATGCCACAAGTCCCAAAGGCCAGAATCGCCAGAAAAGAACTGGTATCTCCAGGTACGAATATTGTTCCAATAAGACTAAAGAAGAATGCACTAAGCCCGAACGCAGCAAGAGGGAATGCCGTAGCAGTTCCTCGATGGTGCGGCCAGTTCAGAGCACTCGTCTTGACGGCACCCTGGAACGCCAGACATCCTCCCAGTCCCGACATGAAGCTGAATACGCAAAGCAATGCCACCGAGCCAGATGCGATGTCGTAAGCCTGGTGGAGCGGGAAGTATCCGAGACCGAGAAGCACAGAGCCGAGAAGGACGCCAGGTCGCGGGCCTTTACCGTCGATGAGCCATCCCACTGGGATACCGCACGAGTACATCCCCAGGTTTCCTGCCAGGCCGATGAGGTTGGACTGCGTCGCGCTTAGGCCGAGGCGGTCGGCGAATTGGGGAGCCCATGCTGAGTAGACGTACTACACGAGGAGATCCTGCCTGGTTAATAACAGTCGCACACCGACAAGGGGGGGTTATCGGGAAATAGGTTGGTGGTGGTCGCGCATACGTTTGTTCCACAAGCGATCGATATGACGGTGGCCGCGATACTCGAGACCAGCCGGGCTCGATGAAGCTGTGGTTCCCGCATCGTCGGTCACCGGCCGAGTAGTGGGGATGAGAAAGCCCCGATGACGGAGCGGGTCGTCGCCTTATCGCGCTTTGTTCGGTTCGAGGGGGTAGGGAATCGGTGGGCAATGCAAGAGTAATCTACAAGAGCATCTCTGAGGGACAAAAGAAGGAAAAGACCGAGAAAAAAAGGCGACCGATGGTATCTGGAAGGGAAGGAAAGGATGAAAGAATGCGGAATTCGATAGCAAAAGTAGATATAATTTCTTATCACCCTTCCCTGACCAAAGTCGAGATGCGCTCCATGGATGTCCGATGTCACAGATTCTCATGTGCTGCAGAGAATATCCTAGCCTCATTGGGACTAGTGTGAAGGGTCCACCTGCTCAACCGTTTTCAGAGCGGCGATCATATGAACATCGGAAAACATTTGGGGCGCTTCAGAATGCCAGCATCTTGCGAGACTAGTCATCTTTATCACGCTTATAAATACTACATTGAATGGAGAGCAAATATTATCAAATGAATTCTTTTTAACAGTTTTGTTTGTACTGTCAGCCCTAGGAGATGCTACTGGATAGTTGTCTTCGATGGAATGTCGCAAAACGGATTGCGGATAGCTATCGGGCGAGAGTGGCGTTCTGATACTGCAGACCTACGTCACAAAAATCACGTGTAGAGAGCTAGCCGCCACGCATGTGGTCCATGTGCTGCGGCGGGATCAGGCTGACTGGGCCTGAATGCTTCTGGGTGGCTTTGTTTCCAGGTGACGTTCGAAATCTCTCTCACGCAACCACATCGAACTTCATCTCACTTGAACCCTCGTTTCCGAAACCCTTAACGTAACCCAACCGTGTGCCTCCCAACGACCACCTTAATACATCGCACATCGCAATCCACCGGCTCAGGAGTCGTTAAATCACGAAAATGGGAGCTCTTCTCTCCCTGCCGCTTATGGCAGTCCCTAGCGTGAGCACTGTACGTTGCCACTCCTCTGGAGGATGCCACTCTAACTCGCTCCTCAATCTAAAACTTAGAGACTCAATTTAATAATAGCGATCAACTAACATCTTGGATTTTATCTAGCTGGTTGCATTCGGCGCATCATGCTGCGGTGCCGCCGCCTGCTCCAGTATCTGCAGCGCATGCGGAAAGTGCGGAAACAGCGTCGCGACACGCATAGGCTATGCCTTGATTCTCCTCATCAACTCAATCCTCAGCTGGATAATGCTCACGCCATGGGCCATAGAGAAGCTCCAGCACTTAACACTCGACTATGTCAAGATAGATTGTCCGACGGGTCAATGCCACGGCTGGATAGCCGTCCACAGGATAAACTTCGCCCTCGGTCTCTTCCACCTTATCTTCGCTGGCCTCCTCATCGGCGTCACATCGAGCAGGAGCCCCCGCGCCGCCATCCAGAATGGCTACTGGGGCCCAAAGATCATCGCTTGGCTTGCATTTATTGTGCTCGCCTTCCTGATTCCCGATAACTTCTTCATGGCATGGGGCAATTATGTCAGCTTCATCTGCGCGATGCTTTTCCTCATCCTCGGCCTCATACTCCTCGTTGACCTCGCCCACACGTGGGCCGAGTATTGCCTCGAAAAGATCGAAGACTCGTCCTCCCGCGTCTGGCGCTTCGTCCTTATCGGCAGCACCCTGAGCATGTACCTTGCATCCCTCGCGATGACCATCGTCCAGTACGTTTTCTTCGCCGGCTCGGGATGCAGCATGAACCAGGCCGCCATTACTGTCAACCTCATCCTCTGGCTCACGGTCTCCTTCATCTCGGTGCACCCGACCGTCCAGGACTACAACCCCAAGGCCGGCCTCGCGCAGGCCGCCATGGTTGCTGTCTACTGCACCTACCTAACCATGTCCGCCGTCTCGATGGAACCCGATGACAAGCGCTGCAATCCCTTGATCCGCGCGCAGGGAACCCGCACAACTTCCATTATTCTCGGTGCTATCATTACCATGCTGACGGTCGCATATACCACGACCCGCGCCGCTACGCAGTCCCTCGGCCTCGGCAGCTCCCGCGGCGGAATCGCGCTCCCCGACGACGATGAGCACCATGACCTTGTGACACAGCAGCCGGGAGGCCGCCGCGAGATGCGCGCCGAAGCCCTGCGACGTGCAGTCGAGGAGGGTGTTCTTCCCGCGGACGCACTGCTCTCAGATGACGACTCGGACACAGAGCGATCCACTCCCAAGGGCGACGATGAGCGCAACGCTACACAGTACAACTACTCGGTGTTCCATCTTATCTTCTTCCTTGCTACCGCGTGGGTTGCCACGCTTCTCACCATGAGCTGGGAGGATTCTGAGAGTGACGGTGATTTCGTTGCAGTAGGCCGCACATATGGTGCCTCGTGGGTCAAGATTGCTAGCGCATGGGTGTGTTATGGTCTTTACATCTGGACCTTGGTTGCCCCTATTGCGCTTCCTGATAGGTTTGACTTTGCCTAAGGCAATGAAGCTAGAGTGTTTCGCGGATAGGGGAAGAAAGTGTGGCTGCCAGGGGGAACTTGTTTGTGGGCTCAACAGACGTTTCTCGCGTATTGTTCATTTTTAATGTGTGTTATAGGCTCAAGCAAGTACGGGATATAGCATGCATTAACGGTATCCATTCAAACTTACGAGTGGGATAAATGCTTCGAAGGGGGGTAGTTTTGCGAAAGGGCTTGATATCGATATCGTCACTTCTGCTATCCCAATTATTATTTCCTGAGGTTTATGTATATGTTTTCCACAGTTCATCGGTAGTCAGCTACTAACATACTTGCGCAAAGTCATGAAAATAAATCCAAAATTCCATGAATATATTCATCCATTAAAAACATATCACCTCACGTATATCATATTCTACGTTTTACTACAATCCGTAGATGCAGGCACAATAATCGAGACATGCATCAGTGCTATCTGCACCTACGAAGTCATTCCCGTAGGCACCGCTGCTCGCTAAAAAAAAAAAAAAAAAAAAAAAAAAAAAAGTAATCAGTAAAGCTGTGCGCATGTAGGTGTGTTGCAAAAACATAGCGTCTTCTTGCCCCTCCCTGTAAAATTCCGACGATCTAGCGCAGAGTAGCAAAAGGGACTGGGATCGGACGTGTGTGCTGTGCTGTGCTGTGCTGTGCTGTAATCCATCCCATCATGCACCGGGGGGGGGGCGATCGCGCCAAAGTCACGTCGCAGATATCGGACGGAACGGGATTCAATACTATTATTCTCCCGGGGTGCGAAACTGCCCGCCTCGCGCGCGCGCGCGCGCGCACGTGGGATGATCACATGAAGAGCCGAGGGGGCCGGATGTGTTGTTGCTGATAGCTAGAGCGCTATGTAGTACTAGTGGTGAGAACACGGGTAGGGAAAAACACCCACGAGAAGTTCCTAGGCTGACCTACGTGCATCGTTGCGGTCACGGGGTTATCGTGTGTTTGTTTTTTTTTTTTTTTTTTTTTTTTTTAATATCTAAACTAGGTTATGGGGCTAGAGTCTATGTTCTTTACTTGTGGAGGGTATGCAAGATGTATGTCTGTTGTGGAATCTCCAACTACCTATCCACCTACCTCATGGCGGCCGTCCCATGTCGCGCAGGCAACCATATTTTGGAGTATCCAAACCGGCCCTATCATTTCATTTCCCATATTTTGGTGTTTCTAGTCGAGGCGCAATATGGACGCGCGGGTGCAACACGAGAGGCAAAATCGGACAGAACTTGGGCTCACAGCTTCAGTGGGCCTCAAGCGGCAGTGTAAAGTAAGTGATGGTAGAGGGGGCAGAGTTTGCTATGTGATATGGAAGAGAAAACGCATTAGTAAGCCTCCATAGTCTGAGGTATTTGGTAAATATGTGGCCGATCCGATGCGCCCAGTCCAACTCAGAAACAGATCTCCCTGTATCGGGCCGATACTTTGAATGTGTAGAAGCCAACGAGTTCCCGGGATGAGGTTCGTTTCCGGCTCGCATTCCTTAGCTCAGGTAAATGGTAGAGAGTTTCGGCAGTCAGCATCCGGTCTTCTAGCTTGTAGAATTGGTAGGTCATGGTCCCACCTCCTCGTAGCATTTGGACCTAATTAGTAGAGATACGACACGGTAATTCCAAGATGTGGATGTTGAGTATGTTAGGGTTTGAACATGTGGCTAACCCATACCCTATAGCTCTCGATGGCCGACAACATTACCTGAATTCCATCCAAGCTTTTTATTGTCCCTATCACAGTTGGCTAAGTGAGCTAACTAGCTCAGTTCTTCATTGTTCGATAAAGCTTTTGATATAATATCAAATGGCGACGAGAGGTCTTACATTAGATATGGGTTAGGTGATCCTCATCAGAGGAAATCATTATGAATTTAACTAAAGCAGAGGTGCCTTAATGATAACTGTACCTAGTCTAAAGAATATGTTACTTTGAGAACAGTTTGGTGCGTCCTAGAGTGTATCTACCTTTCGGTTTTGTCACCCCTGATCACTAGCTTGTGTGAATGCAACGTTCGATCGTTGACATTCTACAGGAAACCACTTGAGAAACGAATCCGTTGATCTGATTAGGGACAGCATTTTGCCCAAATTTGAGTCGACAGTCTCAGTTTTCGTCATTCCCCGAGAGTCTCAAGGGGAGCGGGCCATGTCGAGATCGTATGTTCGGGGGAGGCACCAACCGGTTGGCCATTAATCACTCTATGCAACTTCCGGGTGTTCTTGCGACATATCGAATCAGTCGACTACCTCTATTCCTCGAGGAGGTATTCATAGTAGTCTCCCCTCCAGAATCAGTCTCTATGCCACTGTTCCATAGATGGGTGCAATACAGCTGGAATTGGAACATTTGAGGATCCAGACCGGCGAGTCAACTATGGTGTGTATTACAAAGGCATATTGCGTGTGTAGGCTGGGTGTTGAAACGTAGAAATGGACGGGATGGAGGCTACCTATGCAGCTCTCCATGGAGCAAGATATGAGAACTGATAGAACGACTCGGTGGCGGTGAGCCTAGATGTCTTCGCCCATAGCATCGGCACGATGATTCAGGAAACCCTGTTTCACAGGAATGGAATTGGTGAGCCTCCCGGTCTCGTTTCCTCTGCTTTTCTGTGTCGGCGACGCTGCTGATCGTGAGTCGAGGCCAGTATCAATGCATCGTGCGGCACGGATAGAGACAAACAGCGCGAGGAGTGTTCCACAATGCATCAGTTAGAGTGCAGTAGAGCCATCTCTAAGGAAAGTTGTGTGGTATGGCTGAGGTAAGGTTAGCACACCGGCGGGTAGCGGTCGAGTGTTCGTAGGAGGTAGATATTGGCGAGTAGTGAGGGCTTAGACCGCGGGTAGCTACTATCGGGTCACGATGGCTACGATGGCTTATATGAGTGCTTTCAAGTGATTGGCGGACGACGGCTTCGTGTTGGTTCGGGGCTCTAGTCCTTCCCGTCGATAGACCAGTCGGCTCATGCTCACAAGCCCATCCCAGCATGACTGTGTTTGCCGATTTCGCTGCAATGATCTGAGAAGGTAGGTAGTTTGTATCGAGGATAGGGGAATCAAAGGAAACCGGTGAAATTTTGGCAGGGAGGGCCGGTTTATGTAGCCTTGAAAGGATTCAATCCTTGGCTCTTTCCTTCCATGTAAGCTCCCGTAGGCTCATGCTTTAGGAATGCACACTCCAGTCAAGACCGTGGTGGGCGGAAACAATTGAAACCGTATCGCGGCTTCCCCACAATCTCAGTCACACGATACTGCCCCAGAGAAGGTTTGTCTCCATTGTTCTTGCCAGAACTAGCCGGTATCCTGCATCCATATTATGCCTCCCGGTTTCATTCCCACAGCCAAGCCCGTCAAGATAGCAGTCTGAACTTCCGTTTTGGGAACTAGACATTATGTGTACGAACAGCTAGCCACCGTTCCGGAAGAGGAAATTGCCCTGGATCTCCCGTCTTAGGTGGTCTGGGTGGACAACTTGGCATCTAGCTGTTGGAAGGTCGACATGAGTAGATGTTACGTTAATGGCTGTGGAAGGCTACCTACCACATGAAGAATCAACACCACTATGGATTGAATGTAAGTGACGTGCTGCATCGTACATCTTCGGTGCTGTATACAGGGCTGAGAGTGGGCTGGGATGATTGAGGCTGAATATCTACAGGACAAGGGTGCTAGGACTGCGTAAGCCATCGATCCGAGTTTACCCGAAGCATAGGTACACATGGGTGGACACATACAAGCTATTCTTATAAATGCAACCAAAACTGTTCGATCTCCTCAGTATTTTACAATAATACCCAGCGATGAACATGGGTAGTTACATAATCTAATTTTAAGTCGACGTACAGCAGTCCATGGATCCAACATAATGCATCCATGTCCATTTTGATGTAACAAAGTCAAGGTATAGAGATGGGGAAGCTTGGACCCCATGGTGTGCATATCACATGAGTCGGATTGGGCATATTAAAACAAAGTATAGAATGCTACAATCCTACAAAGAGTGGACAAGACCTCCCCCGACGTTGTTGTCCAGGGTGCTAGTCTGCATGTTTGACAACAAATTGTATGACCACGAATGTCTGGCGCCCCAATGTCTGGCGCCCCAATGTCTCATACACCCAGGTGTTTGAACACCTAATCATGCACATTCTTTCTGCGATATTTCAGGGCTAGAGCAAAACTTTTATGATATCATGCGCTTGGAGTAACGATAGAAACCACATCGCACAGTTGCGTCCAGACACATTCCTACTCCATCGCGGTAAGCACTCCAAAGAGGGGTAATGGATGTCGGATAGTTGCAGGGTGGGGAGAGCATCTAAGGCGTCCTAGCAAACGGGAGAGGAATGTCCGTGCAGCCAAGAAAGAGACCTCGATACTGTCGTAGGAATAATGGATGGATGAGCAAGAAGACCTGACTGATGTCTCAATAATGGAAGATGGCAGCCCACGGCTACATTCGTCGGTGGGGTATTTTGATATCGACTCTTGTCGAGGGTAATGCTTGTTCCGAGCGCAAAATATTGAGTACACAGGGAGGTGATTCTGTCGCCGCTTCTGCTTGTCCTACGTTTAGGCTCCGTTCGTCACGCAGCTACCTAGTCCACAGAGAGACCCAGGGTGTGAATACTTCAATGCGAATGCTAGACAGAGAAGCCAAACTCGAGGGAGGGTTGGTCCGGAACTACTTGATATCGTCAGATGTAGCACCGGACCCGAGGTGTTGGATCTTGGCGCACAGGTCCGGCACTTTTTCATGCCCATTTAGTTGTGCAATGAGCATCTATCCTGTTCCCACCCTCCACAACATAGGTTCCCATATCCAGCTGTATGCTGGGACACATTACATATTGCCAATATGCGGGGGTTCATGAAGGGCGGACATTAAGGAGCCAACATGTTGGGAACGGGATATATAACGATACTGCGACCGGCTCCCATTCGCAACGGTCTCCTGTCGTTCGAGGTATTTTTTCCACACGAGGCCTCAATTGTCAGTTCAGTTTTACTTTTACTTTTTTCCTATTTGCTTTCTCACTCTCCACTTCGACTCGCCGTAGACTCATTTTACATATCTTCACCATTCATTCGACAAAAAACAACCTCCCCCATCCCAAAAGAAGAAGAAAACAAAAACAGGCGGAGGAACCAAAGCCAAGTGAGCACGATGCCCACAAAGAAGACAAGTGGCCAGGCGTTGACTCTGTATGGGTAAAGACCCGGAAGCACCCCATGGTCCTTTTTGGACGGCCGGCTACGGTACTGAAAACGACTAGGAGGCTAACATTGCGTAGAAAATCTAAAGCCATTCCAGGAAAATGCCTTGAAGATCGCGCACAAAGCCTCTACGGAGGTGGGAAGCACCTCGGGGGTGGTACAGGCCAAACTGGATCGCCTATGCTGGAGATGTACCTCCACGAGACTTCCCCAGGAGAGCTTCCAATCAACGAAACCATGTTCCTGAAGGCATCCCATGCCATTCTGAGCGGCAAGTGTGAAACCGGTACTTGAACGATTTCGTAGGGCATAAGCTAAGTGTTTTGAGTAGGGCGTCTTTGAGGCAAAGTCGGCCCCCGTGGTGAAAGGACCATGCCACCATGTATATGAGATCAAATGCGTGGGCAATTCCCCCCTGCTTGAAATGGGGCCCAAATAGCACAACATATGTATCGAGAACTTTTTGGCCAATTTACGTGCTTCCAACCGAATCAAGTAGAGTCTATTCGGCGTATACAGTGAGAATTCCCTCGAGGCTCCAATACGACCAAAACAAGCCGCAAAAAGGTATACGCCAAAGGAAATAAGCTATGCTGCAATACTCAGAAAGTTCATCATAACGCAGAGGCATCTGCCGGGTCAGCGGGTGTTTCCTTCTCAGTGGTTTGAGCTGCCGCTGTGGCGGTCGCATGGAAACCATCTAGCGTTATGGTGACGGCACCAGCTTGGACAAGCTGGGCAACATAGTTAGCTCGGGTTCGCAGATAAGAAGGGGAATAAGGCGAACTCACAGCTTGAGAAAGATCGTCTATCAAATCATTCACGTCCTCGATACCTACACACAGGCGGATGATATCCTCGGGCATTTGCCTTTCTTTCCTCGTCTTGGCGTCAATGCTGGCATGGCTCATCTGACATGGCATGCTGATCAAGCTGTTTACACATCCAAAGCTAACACTAATCCCCCACAGGCGAGCAGCTTCAACAATACGAGTGGACAGCGCCGGGTCTCCCGTCTCGAAAGAGAGCACAGCACCAGCACCACTTGCCATGGACCAGTGGAGATCATACTGGGGGTGCGACTTGAGACCTGGATAACGAACACGAAAGCCGTGAGACTCTAGGAATTCCGCGATCGTTTGGGCATTTCTCTGTTGCTTTTCCATGCGAATCCCTAGCGTCTTAATGCCACGCAGGAGCAGGAACGAGTCGTTGGGTGTTAGGCCACAGCCGGTGGCATTGATGGTGAAGTACATCTTGTCGCCAATGGCCGGATCGTTACAGCCGATGACGCCGGCCATAATGTCATGATGGCCAGACAGATACTTCGTCCCAGACTCGTACACAATGTCGGCCCCAAGGTCCAGTGGGTTAGAGAGGATGGGAGAGAGCATGGTGTTATCGACAACGACAAGCGCTTTCTCGTTGGCGGCGTGAGTAAGCTTAGCGATGGATGGTATATCGACAATCTTGATGAGAGGGTTGGTGGGTGTCTCAAGAAGAACCATCGAGGTCTTTTTAGAAATAACGCCGCGTACGCAGTCCACGTTGGTTGTGTCTACGTGGTGAACTACAATTCCCTGGTTTACGCTGAGGTATGTTAGGAGGCGATTGGTACCTCCGTACAGATCGTCTCCGGTGATCACCTCGTCTCCAGGCCTAAGGATGCGCGTGATGACATCCAGAGCTCCCATACCGGAGCCAACGGCCAGAGCACGGTGGGCATTCATCACCTTGGCGAGGTGGCGTTCCAGATGGGTACGGGTTGGGTTTCCGGAGCGAGTATAGTCATACTCCTGGTTGCCGCCTATGGCGGAGCTTTGCTTGAAGGTGGCAGACTGGTAGATGGGGATGCTCGAAGAACCATACTGGTCCTTGCTGTCCGTATAGACGAGTTCGGTGGCTAAAGCATAGCGTCGACGACCATTTCTAGGGCTTGAAGGTGCTGGAGAGGGAGGCAAGTCGTGACCATCCTGGTCCAAGCGGGCAATGGCCTTGGACACGGGCTTGTTGGGGGGGGCGGCCATTGTGAGTTGAGAGTGTGTGAGAAACGCGGCCAGAGATACGTCAAACAAGCCTTAGTGCTGATACAATATGATACTCAGCGGTGAGGTCCTTCAAAGACGGAGGATGACTTCACTTGGCCGGTACGTGGCGACGTGAAAGGACGAAGTTCCAGAACAAAGGTCGGAGGAACAATTATCAATCGAGGTTGAGCTCAATTAATCGGGGAGTGATGAGTGGGACGATGTATGCTTCAAACGCTTGGTGGGTCGGTCCTGTGCTTTCAAGTACAATACTCCAGAGTAGGTAGACACTCTAGTTGTCTATCGGATGTTTGGTCACGGGAATATGATGGCAGGTTGGATGGGATGACAGAAACACCAATGGGCAACAACTTGTCAGAACCAGAGCCGCGGAAATAATGTGTTGATGGCAAAGCAAGAGAAAAACCAGCCGATGCTCGGTTGAAGACAAGAAAGAGTAGGTCAGTCAGTTAGTCAGTCAGTCGGTGTCGTGCTTGTTGGGTTAGGTTAGAGGTATGTATGTGTAAGTACATAAGTGGTGCCCCGCAAACCAGACCGCAAACTAAACAGCCCTGAGGTAGGTGCCACCTCTACGTGCAACTTTCTATACAGTAGTATTAGCGCAGTGCGTACTTATCCATTGCAAATAGCAATGAATGGATGGGGATTAGTATCCATCCCCTTCCATCTTTTTTTTCCTCCGCTTTCGGTTCATGACCAAGTGGCATTGAGAGACTTTTTCATGCACGAGGTGACAACAAACCTTTTACGGAGAACAGCCCCATGCATGTCCTCGGTGCGTTAACTGGAGCGTCACGGAGCGACGTAGTTTTGCATTTGTAAACCGGGGAACCCCAAATATTTCCATGTTACCAAGGGACGGGAGGGACCTGCTACTACTGTTAGTAGAATGTCTCCAGAGCACAGTAGTACAGGTAAATAATCTCCGCGCTGAACAGATGTTCGTGGTGGGGCAGCCAATGACGTGATTTTACTCACCTGAATTTTCAGGCTCAAATGACCGATGACTCGGGGAGCGGTCACTCCGTGGAGCCAGACCTATGCCCAGACTTCGCTTTCCACTCACTTGATGGGAGGACAAATTGCCGCAGAAGGCAGTTGCCCACTTGTTCTTCCCCGTAGAAGCAGTCCATCCCGGGCCCGTATTATCCAGTGGCGGTAGGCGTGCACTAGAAGCAACTTATGGATGGTCAGGTAGAAGCATCGAAACTTGAATTAGAACCTTAGGCTGTAACTGTCTGCGGAAACCACGACTAAAATACTGGAGAGGCGTATGCGGATAGTCCGGCCGAATGGAATAATTGCATAAACCCATTCTGGAAGAAAGAAATCTTCAACTGGCATATGGCTGGATGAATCATGTCTAGAGGCATTATTCCCTAGTATGCCGATAACTCGTCCTGCAACCCCGTGTCAGTAGCATCCATCATATTTCCGAATCGTCATAGGACCTATGCAGTGCAAAGCACCACAACATACACAGCAGTCGCCCAAGCAAGGTAGCTAAGAACATCTCGCTAAAATGAGGAGAGAATATCGCTCGGGTGGTGCATATTTGTACAGAAAATGCCGCTAGCGGTAGCCCTAGCGGTGGTATTCGTATAGACCTGGTATATGCCCCGTTTCCCTTCAGACGCCTACCACTGTGTGAAAACTGAAGAATTGGATGCGAGAGACCCCCCATGAGAACGCCATCAAGTGCCTATTGCTTGAACGAAAAGATAATGCGAAATTATATCAACATCAAAACCCCGAGTTTGGAAGCCGTCTAGCTTTGGGCTTGGGGAATAACATTCCCGTCATCATCGACATCCTCGTACTCGTCGCTCGAATTTGTGGTGTGTACCCGGGATTGTGACGTTTGCGAGCGCGACGCTTGGGAGCGCGCCTCCTGAGCTAGTTGCCGTGCATGGTTCTCGATAAGAATCTGCTGGCCTCCGCCTTTACCCCTGAAGAAGTCGTCGGTGCGAATGCCCCTTACCATGTTTGGATTGGTTGCAGCATGAATTGGTCTCCCCGAGCTCCGATGCTGTTGAAGATACTCTCGGACGGGGAACATGGCCGCGTCGCGACATGCTTCCTTGATGGCACTTCCGGACAGTCCGGCTGTGACCTGAGCAACATACTCAAGATTGAAGTGGTCGGCATCCACCTTTGAGTCCTTGAGTACCAACCCGAGGATCTTACGTCGCTGGGCGACGCCCGGAAGTTGGATGGGGAACTTTTTGGGCATGCGGCGAAGAATTGCCTCGTCAATGTCATGCATGCGGTTTGTCGCGCCGAGCACCACGATCCGCGAGGGCATGCCTGTCTCGTCAGACGAAGTGAGACCGTCCCAAAGCGTCATAAACTCGGCCTTCACCATCCCGCTGGCCTCGTGCTCCCCACTCCGCCTGGTGCCGAGAACAGCATCGATTTCGTCAATGAAAATGATTGCCGGTTGTATCTTGCGGGCCAGAGTGAAGACAGCACGCACTAGCTTGTTCGAGTCGCCGTACCACTTCTCGGTAAGCGTGGATATGTGCAAGTTGATGAAGGAAGCACCGCTTTCGCGGGCCAATGCCTTGGCCAGCATGGTCTTGCCGCATCCCGGAGGTCCGTACAGCAAGACACCTGACGGTGCCGATAGCAGCGAGCCTGCGTGCGCATAGAGATGGGGCAGGGTGAGTGGGTAAATGACAGACTCCTTGAGCTCTTCGATAATATCGTCGAGACCGCCAATGTCATCAAATCCAATAGGAATATCGTGAGGGGCTACCACCTCCGGAGCGACCCTATTCTCATACTCGTTAAGTATGAGGCGCTTGGTAGTACTGCTGTCTCCTGTCTCATACTCGTCTTCGGCATTTCGTCTCCTGAGCGCATGGTCGAGGTGGTCTTGGGCCTGCTTCGATTCGGAGAGTTTCTTTTCGTGGTCGGGATCGAGGTTGGCAGAGAGATATGCAAGACCATGTTTGAAGGTCCAGCCTACAGCGGCTAACTGGATGAGTGGTAAAGCGTTAGCCAAGCACGCCGGACCATGGCAAGACTCGTGGTTCTGAACACTGCTGCTGCAAGTGGTGCATTCACATGACGGTAAGGGCGTGATGATAAAAGGAATGTAATACGAACACTTCCAAGGACAAGCAGAGTGTCCAAAAAGTAGTCAGCTGGCTTTCTGCGGTCGCCCATGGCTGTATTTTGGCCTGGATTCTCGGAGACCTAGCCGTGGTCGTGAAGAGGTTTCCGTGTTTACACAGTGCTGTTGAGTTCAGGATGGAGCCTGGGAGGTGTGAGTCCCTTTTGTGGCTGCGCAGGTGGCCTGCCAGGGGTGGAGCTACGCGTGTCTACGACCGGATTACGATAAGATAAGCGCCACACCACCTGGCCCCTTCTGTTTACTTTCCTACATATAGAGGCATCTTACTGGCCAGCACTCCCACTAAGAAATGACCTTCACAGCGGGCAATCACACCCTGACCCTCCCAATTGTGATCAACTCGCACCCATTTCTTAAAAACGAACAACAACCCTCACAGTCATCAATTGGAGCGCGAGACCTGAACAAGACGCTCTGAAGAGTGGAAACTTCAGGCCAACGCGTCTCAGCACATCTTGGGAACACGAAATACAGCGCTCTAGTAACCAGTATTCAATGCGTTTTCGCGGCAAGTAGCAACGTCAACTTCGCCCACCCCGAAGCTACCAACTCACATAGCCATACTCCCCATCGCGAATTTAAGCCGGATGACCTGGAGCAAGCACCAATCGTCGCTGCTGGGCCTGGTGGATTCAGACACAGAGGAGGGCTTGAGTGTGGTTCTGGCGGCAACGAAGACTTCAAAGGCGAAAGCATCTGGTCGCGAGCCAAAAATGCCTCCCAAGAAAGCCACGCGTGGTCGCACGGCTGCCAACAAAGTTTCAAAACCTACCCAGTCATCATCGGTACGCCAAAAACCCGAGCAGGAGCTCAAGAAACCCGATAAGGCGGCACAACTGAGCGGTCCGGGTCGCGGGAGGAGAGCAAAGGCAAAGACCAAGGTCGTCCCCGATTCGCAACCTCCACCAGAACATGTTCCACCCCCGAAAAAGGCTCGTGGACGTCCCAAAGCTATCAAAGCTGCCGACCCGGAGCTATCCGTCAAAGATGTCTCAGAGTCTCCCAAGCCCATTCGTGGCAGGAGCGGTCGAGCAGCCAAAAAACCCGATCCCAACCCAGATGAATCTCAGGAGACCGAACACGACCCGGAGGCCGATCCTCAACCGGATGTTGATGGAATGGATATCGACATTTTAGACGAAGATGAGGAGGTCGACGGCCTGCCAGCGCCGCCGCAAAGAGCCCAGTCGTTCAGTGGATCGCGCCAGCCACAGTTAGGGTCCCTAGAAAGTGTCTCGCGAAGGCCTCAGGCCTCGCTAGAACAAGGAACAGCTACTGCCGACCCTGCTCTCCGTCGAAGACTAGGAGATCTTACACAAAAATATGACAGCCTTGAGCTCAAGTACCGCGATCTGAGGGAAATAGGCGTCAAGGAAGCAGAGCGCAATTTTGACAAGCTCAAGAAACACAGCGAGGAGCGAACAAACAGTGAGTTGAAAGGTTCCTCGCAGCTAACTATGACACATCGATACTAATAAACCGTGTTTTCCCTCTAGCTGCGAACCAGCTGATCACCTCTCTCAAAGCCGAGTTAGCATCCCAAACAGCGTTAGCTAAGGAAGGCTTTCGAACTAGGAACCAGCTAGACGAGAGCGACTCGAAAGTAGGGGAGTTGGAAACGATGGTCGACGAACTCACTACAGCCCTACACGAGGCAAAATCGGAAATCAAAACACTCAACACCAAACTTGCCGCGTCACGGACAGCGGAGGTGGCCAATCCCCGATATCCCGGCAGTGCTCTCAAAAACGGCGTGTCGGCGGCCAGACAGGCGGCCAGCAACGACGCCGCCCAGCTCGGACAGGTGAAGGGCGAGCTATATTGTGATCTCACAGGCCTCATAATTACTGGGGTTAAGCGAGATGGTGAGGAGGACATATTTGACTGCATCCAGACAGGACGGAATGGTAGTGAGTCTTGCAAAATCTTATATCCCGGACATGTATGCCACACACTAGGCACAGAGCTGGTTATTGACGAGACTTATATTGCAGCGCTCCACTTCAAGCTTGGGGTGGCCAACGAAAACTCTGCCGATTCTTTTGAAGATGCCGAATTTTTGTATAAACCACAACTGGATCCAAACCGTGACCGGGCACTTATCGAAATGCTCCCGGATTACCTGCGGGACGAAATTACTTTTACACGACCGCAAGCCTCCAAATTCTATGCGAGGGTGATGAAGGCGCTCACCGAGTTAGGGGAGTAATATTGTATACGAACGAGGCTTTTAGGGGGCGTTCATACGGTGCATGCTTTCGAGGTGGGATGTACAGTACTTGGTGGTGGTGTGGCGGATTGTGTCGGGTGTGGAATTTTTATTAGAGTATTTGTGGAATTATCGAGATACCCCTTTGGACACTATTTGCTTTGACAGCACAAACACATTTTGGTAGAAATGATGATGAGTCCCGTGCGGGGTAGGACCCAATCAGCCAATGTACATACAGCCTTCAAGTTATGTTCAAAGTCTTGTCTGGACAGTGATATGGATATTCATTGATTAATTCGTGCCTATTCGTTGATGATACTTGCTTACGTACAATTTAAACAGTACACACCTGTAAAGTCAAGTCCGCAACACGGACAACCAATTGGAACAAACGGTGCCTGACAGCTAGATCGTTTCCCAGTTCGACATGCCAAGCTAGCATGCAGTGGGGCTCGGCATCTCTGGCTGCCAGTGGGGAATGGTGGAGGAAGCTAACACGCCCCCGTCACGTCACTGGTCAGCCTGTGACGCCTGTGGAGTTCCTGCATCGCAACACTACATATGTGCAGGGCAAGGCCACCTTGTTGTCCCCTTCGCTCTGCCCAGGTCAACATTTGCTAAAACTCAGCCATCCAAACTGGCGTCTCGTTAACATCATCGCCTGGCTGTACCACGTCAACATACGCCGTGGTATATTATATCTAATCGTGTGTTCTCTCCGAGTTTTAAAAGTCCCCGAGCGCTTGGTGCATATTCATCGCATCCATCCTTGTTACTTTAAGCCGACTAGTTATAAGAGAAGTGCCCCTCGCCTTCCCACGCCATGGATGCGCCTTGAAGTTACCCTCGACTGATTTCCCATTCGCATAACAACTACCCGAGCTAAATTTACTTCCAGTTATCTGTTTCTTGTTTTACCGCCGCACGATTTCCGAACCTCCAGCTGGCAATCCGACATCATGGCCTCCTTTCCGCGATTCCGATTCCTGGCTATCGCCATGGTTTTCCATCTCGTTTACATTCTATCTATATTTGATATTTACTTTGTCAGTCCCATCGTATCTGGCATGTCACTATTCAAAGTCGAGCGATCGTCAGGTTCTAAAGCACCAGCTGATCGCCTCGTCCTTTTCGTCGGTATGATTGCCCGCAAATCCTGTGCTACCAATGCAGGCCTGACCTGACCTGACCTGACCTGACCTGACCTAATCGGAATAGGCGACGGCTTACGCGCCGACAAGGCTTTCCAATCGCACCCCGAACCTTATCCCGAGTCCGATGCCGACCTTGAGCCTCGCCCATTAGCGCCCTATCTTCGGACCATATGCCAAGAATCAGGCACGTTCGGAGTCTCCCATACCCGGGTCCCAACCGAGTCGAGGCCCGGTCATGTCGCCCTAATCGCAGGTCTGTACGAAGATGTATCTGCTGTCACAACCGGCTGGAAATTGAATCCAGTCGACTTTGACAGTGTTTTCAATCGCAGTCGCCATACCTGGAGCTGGGGAAGCCCGGATATTCTGCCCATGTTTGAGCAGGGCGCTGTGCCTGGCAGGGTCGATGCGTACATGTACGGAGCTGAGGAGGAAGATTTCTCTCAGGATGCCGTTGCTCTCGACTATTGGGTCTTCGACCATGTTAGGGACCTCTTCTCGGAGGCGGAAAAAAACCAAACTCTCAACCAAGCGCTACGTGAGGACAAGATCATCTTTTTTCTGCATCTTTTGGGTCTCGATACGACTGGTCACTCGTACCGACCGTACTCGAAGGAATATCTTCATAACATAAAGGTCGTCGACCAGGGCGTTAAGGAGATGACCGACATGGTTAATCGGTTCTATGGAGATGGTCGCACTGCGTTCGTCTTCACGGCTGATCACGGAATGAGCGACTGGGGCAGCCACGGTGATGGCCACCCGGACAACACCAGGACTCCCTTGATCGCGTGGGGCTCTGGCGTCGCCAAGCCGCAGGTATCCGAAGACAAGATCGCGCCCGGCCATGACGAGTTGTCGGCCGATTGGGGGCTCGACCGCATCCGACGCCACGATGTATCTCAGGCCGACGTTGCTGCACTCATGGCGTACCTAATTGGGGTAGAGTTCCCCGCCAACTCGGTCGGAGAACTACCCCTGTCTTTCTTGGACGCAAGCCTCGAGGAAAAGGCAGTGGCAGCCCTAGTAAACGCGCAGGAAATTCTCGAGATGTATCAGGTGAAGGAAGCCAGAAAACGGGACATGGAGCTACAGTACCGCCCCTATTCAGCTTTCAACGATGTTTCACCCGAAGAGCGTATCGAAGCGATAAGGTTGCTAATCGCGGCAGGCAAGCATGAGGAGGCCATTGAAGAGTCTGCCACCCTCATCAAACTCGGCTTGGAAGGCCTCAGGTACCTCCAGAGATACGATTGGCTATTTCTCCGCGTCCTCATTACCGTCGGATACCTGGGGTGGATAGCATTTGCCCTGACGGTCGTCATTGATATCCATGTGCTGCACGGAAAGACACAGCCCTCGAGGACATTACTTGGAGCGGCGTTCTTCTCGTCTATTCTAGTCGCACTCTATGCTTCGTTCATTGTCTCACACTCGCCCCCTACCTACTACGCCTATGCTTTTTTCCCAATTGTCTTTTGGGAGGAAGTCTACGCCCGCAGGAGCTGCCTTGCGGAAGGAGGAAGGGAACTCTTCGGGCATATCACAACCGGCCCCCGCCTGTTGACCCTCATGTTCAATGCCACCATATACATTGGGGTTATCGTTTCATTGGTATGCCTCTCCGCGGGCCTCGGCCACTACCCGATTTCCTCATCCAGCACTGACGGGTATTCACCCTTAGGCCCTAGCATACATCTACCGGGAGATACTCACTGTTCTTTTCGTCATTGGTGCATTTTGGCCCGTTGCCAACGGCTTTTCCTTTATTCGCGACCACATATTGTTATGCCTAACATGGTTCATCTCATGTGTAATTATGAGCACATTCACTCTCCTGCCGGCCATCAAAGTCGAAGATATTACACTCATGTATGTCTACCCCCACCTGAGGCACTATTTGTCAGCGAATTGTTCGACTGCAGTGCCTTCTGGCT
Source organism: Zalerion maritima (assembly GCA_022664585.2). Taxonomy (NCBI): domain Eukaryota; kingdom Fungi; phylum Ascomycota; class Sordariomycetes; order Lulworthiales; family Lulworthiaceae; genus Zalerion; species Zalerion maritima. The sequence goes on along the minus strand of JAKWBI020000215.1, from coordinate 40,998 downwards.
CCTAGCTACGGATTGGTCTTGAATGTTTACTAACAGCATATTAGCATGGCTGGCGGGACGCTTATGGCAACGGTGGGCCTGCTCTACCTTGTCTTTGAGGATTACGTCCTGGCGGAATTCCGTACTCCGAGAAAGTCCTCTGCCGTTGAGCTCGCTCTGTCCCGAACTATCACTGGCGTTCAAATTGGGCTTATCTTGCTCTCCATGTGGGTCACCAGATCTAGTGCTCTGTCCCTGCATTCCAAGCTTGGTTTGCCCCGCGGAAACCAGGCAGTGGGGTGGATTGTCGTCGGTATGTCTTTATCGCCTAGTTTTTGTACACGTGAAACTAATTGCTTTTGATAGTGCTGCCATTTCTGATGCCCCTGGCGTACAGACTTCAGCCAAACAGCAGCTATCTCCATCGTTTGATGGTGATCTTCCTTACCTGTGCCCCATCCTTCGTGATCCTCACAATTTCCTACGAGGGCTTGTTCTATGTTGCGTTCAGCATCACCCTATTTGCGTGGGTTAGACTAGAACATCAGGTCTACGTGTCGTCCAAAGTTAGGGCAAGCGTACCACAACTACGCCCAGAAGCGAACGGTTCAACTGCCGACGCGCCGGGTATAGAAGGCAGATACCGAACTCTCCTGCTGTCAGATGCCAGAACAGCTCTGTTCTTCATGGTCCTTCTGCAGTCTGCATTCTTCAGCACAGGTAACGTGGCGTCTGTATCGTCTTTCAGCTTGGATAGCGTCTCCCGCTTGATCCCAGTATTCGATCCCTTCTCTCAAGGGGCTCTCCTGGTCGTCAAGCTCATGATACCGTTCGTATTAATATCAGCCAACCTAGGGATTCTAAACAAGAAACTCGGAGTGCCACCATCGGCTGTTTTCATGGTTGTGATGGCACTCGGAGACATTCTTACACTTTATTTTTTCTGGGTGGTTAAAGACGAGGGATCATGGCTTGAAATTGGATCCACCATCAGCCATTTCGCCATTGCAAGCTTACTCTGTGTATTCGTTGCTGGCTTGGAAGGGGTGAGCGCTCTCTTCATCGCCGGCGTCCGAGTAGAGCCGATTGGCATGGCTCAACAAGGACGATCCCAAAACCCCACAAAGAAGGCCGAGTCGCCAAAAGCAAGCGAGGGAGATCAACCGTTAGAGGTAAATAGGGAACCTAAATCCTAGAAAGAAGGCGACCAAAGTGAGAGGGGTCGCGGCCCGAGTCTACCTGCAACAACGCCTGAGGAAGGCTAGAAATAATATATACCCGACCGGAAAGGAAAAGAGAAGAGAAGAAAGAAAACTTGAGCAATATTTCAATAAAGCCGCACAGTGTCCACCACTCTCTTGCCCTACGTGAAACGTCCACTATCTGCAAGAAAGAGCCTGGGAAGGTCTTTGGTGATGTGGAGTATTCTGTACCTCTTGCAAGTGAACGATGCACAAGGGTACGTGCCAAGAGTTGCCGGTAGTGAAAGGAACCCGGCAATCCTGATTTATGTACAAAATGTCGAGAGAAGGAAAGTCCCGAGACGCTTCCCCGCACTTCAGCCTCAGTGTCCTGGCTGTGCCTCGGCATCCTTTTTTTTTTTCCGAACGAACTGGATCATTTCACGCACTGCCCCTTAGGTCCCTCCACCCCTCACGACCTCCTACCCAGCGAGGCAAGTTTACGGATGATCCTGGCTTGCGATTCGAGCATCATGCGACTGGTTCCCAGCTGAACATGTTATTCCCCTTGGATAGCAATGCCGGGACAGGCAAGCAAGGTCAATGAGGGTAACTTGAAGTCGGCTGCAACAGCACGAGAAAATCGACATGGATTTTTATAGGGCTCGAGAAGGAAACGGACTTGGTCACATGAAATCTAGAGTCTGATTTACGCTGGGTATAGTAGGCTTTGTATGTATATTCGTGTAAAAGAACCACTTAGGCCACCCTATGCCAATTGTATATACTTATTAAACCATATTTTACAATACGTCGAGACGGCAGGCGATCTTCCCCTGCATAACAATTTCCACGCGATATTACATTAGGCTCGTAATCTTCTAGATGGGGTGCGGATCTGCAACTGTGCTATCGCTGGACCTGAAAGAGGCTGCGCTTACGGCCCCAAGAGAGGATGCAGAGCTTAAGCTACAGTAGCCGTTTTGTCATATCCTCCGCCACCCCTCTTCGCCTACTAGGGGAGCGTGACGTTAGCGACAAGCCAAGAGACATGTCACAACACTGCCAAGGCTCGGGTGGCTCCCGACCTCTCTCAGCCATTCTGGCTGCACAGGCAAGGTCTTTAGGCAACTATCGGGTTCCCATAGATCTGCTGACGCCGGCAAGGAAGAATTCGGAAACTAGCCCGTAGCGGCAGGCGAGCGATGCGGTCTTTCGTCGATGGTGAGGATTCAGTGAGAAAGGCAGCCGTGAGAGGTAGCGGTGGTGGGGTGAAACCGGCCAGTGCTGTGCTAGACGGCTTGCACCTATATACTGTACCTCTCAATACGGTCGGTAGTATGGGTATAAATGGGGAAATGAAAATACCATACTATATATAGGTGGCTCGCAGTGTGCTATGTAGATTCTATAATTGGGTTTTCTTGGACATGAGTAATATACTTGTCGCGACGAGGACAGATGTGTTGGTAGGAAGCAGCGACTTGAGGCTATTTCATCTATGTATATTGCTCTCCGGCACTTCAGCTTCACTAAGAGATCCAATCTTTTAAGCTTTGAATCCGCTTACAGCACCCACTTACGGATGCCGCTGTCAGGTAGGAGGAAGCCTGAGGGAAATCCGGAAATGGATACCACTGTAAGGTATTCGGGATTACCCAGAGCCCGTGGGTGTGGGATTGCATACCCCAGATTTCTCGACAAGTGGGCGCACTCGTCCAAATGTAGTTCTAATTCCGGGGAAAATGCACGATGCAAGCGCCAGGGGGACGTTTGGATGGCTTGTTTTCTGTTTCTCCTTCTCTCACATGCCAGGAAGGGCACGCTACTATGCATACGGTAGCCTCTCCTACTCTAGGGATGTGGTACTGTACCCCACCAATCCTTTTCTGGCGTAGGCACTAGGGGTACTAATCTTCCTACCAAATGTTAAGAGGGACCTTCCTGGTCTAGGGCCATTCTACCCACATTATCAAGCATCTCCGTTTTTTGTCGTGTCTTGCGAATCTATGCTCTCAATGCCAACGGTCATGTTGACGAGTATTCTACACAAGAAAGAAGATGCATGCAGGGGAAAGGTCAGGGTTAGGCATCATCATAAGCGCAATATTCAGGTGATCGGCGCTATTCCTAAAAACCGGTCATTTTTACTTTTATTTTAATTTTGTTTCTTCAGCCGGTGTTCCGCGTGGGAGAACAACCATCCCTCCTTCGCCAAGCAGCTGTAGAAAAGTAATTTGTGTACGACCAACGTCCCAAGTGATGTATGTGCGTACATACGACGTATGCAGGTTGAGAACCTATGGAGGTGGTGAGAATTTGTAAATATTTAAAATTGTCTTCATGCCCCTCGACTAGATCTTGATATAAGTTCTGGTTGGGTTTACTTGTACGGAATACTTACACACCAACTTGACTTGCTCTTCTTTGCTTGCAACCTTCGACTAGGAGTCTTCATTTCGTCTACCTTGAACAAGTCGTCCGGGGCTCTTCGTGGTGAGGCAGATACAGTGCTTATAGACCATCGGTACGCGTCCGATGCACGTTGCGGGTGTATTTCAAGACTGACGACTGAAATTCGCAGTGCACACCTACCTAGTGCCATCTGTCCATCCCATGCTTGGTATTACTCCTTTGGTTCAGTATTTAGGCTTTCAGCTGCTTCTTTCCCCTCAGGCCCCAACTCGTCCGTTTAAGTGCATGGGTCACTCTCGGAAGCTTGTGATCGCTCGTACGAGGCTCGGAGTATGATATCACCGCTGGTTAACCCCCCGGGCCCTCCATATAACGGTCAACTCCCTCTTTCGAATATTTGCCGGACATCCGACCGAGCGGGTGGTGCAGAAGAAGCTCCGGAATATTTCGATTACATCTGCAACGATACCAAGAAGCAAACATGATCTCGAGTGAGACAAGGACTCGAGCGAAGGAGGCGAGAGTTTTTGGGGCAGGACCAGGAGGACCAGGAAGTAGTAGCACCGGCCGTGGTAGTGTAGGTGAAGAAGGAGCCAGTCCCATGCAAGGACGGGGATCCACCAAAGTCACAGTACCCAAAAATTCCGGTGTTTCTAGTTGGAGTAGGGACGGCTGGCCGCCCCAAATGTGGAGTTCCCCGCCGCCAACCGCAGCGCCCTGGCATTCCGAAACGACCTTTTCCTCACACCCAGGCCTGGCAAGCCCTCTGTACATGTACCAACCAAGCCCTCAGGTTTCCACCGGCGGCCGTGACTGCCCTCCACCACCTCCACCGCAGCACCAACACCTGCACTTGCAGCAACAAGGGCAACCCGAGAAAGAGCAACAACCTCCTACTGCAACCCACCAGTTTGATGAACAGGAACGGCAGGAGAGCACATCTTTACTTCAGCTGCAGAATTACCACCAGTCGACTTTTCGCCCTCCTATATCCCTACCACCTCTTGCTACCACGTCCACCACCGTCACCGCCGCCGCAACACATGCTTCTGGAAAACCCGGCAGTTCCAATGGTGTTGTGACTTGCTGCTCTACTACTCCTCCACCGATTCTTCCACGCACAGCTTCAACAGAGACATTTTCATCTCCTATAGCCCCTACCCACAGCCTTGTGCTCGGTAGCAACGGTCGAAACTTTAACGACCATACTAGCGCTCCTGCGACCACAACTGCGCCCGCCATCCCTTACCGGTTCATCACATCTTCCACAGAGGACACATTCGCGAAAAGAAAGGCGTCCAGCTCCAACCCCTCAACAGGCGCGACCTCGGTGCCAGCAAATATGGACGTCGAAATGACGTCGGCGGGGGGAGACACACCTCAGAAAGAAGAGAATTCTAGATCTCCATCACTGTCTGCAAGCACCACGTCGCAAGCGACTCCGGCACCTGCAACCACGTCGTCGGCCGGAGGTGCCGATAGACCATCATCATCGAGTGCGACCGGGTCCGGATCGGGACCAGGGTCGTCACAGCAGCAGCAGCCGGGACCAGGGCATGTGAGCTTCAGAAGGTAAGTCCCATCCATCGCGAATGAATGCGGTCGCAGTTCCGGCCCACCTAAGCACAGCACTTCCACGTGTTTTGGGTGGAGGAGTGGCTGTTCGACGGGATGGATGAACGACGCTGACCGGGCCGCATTACTAACCCCCTATATATAGACAAAGAGCGTCGAGGGCCTGCGAGGTACGTTTGCTTTTCTATTTGTTACCTGATTGCCGGATCCGCTCCTCTTATGGGGGTGGTGGTTGATAGGGATTATGTATGAGATCTCAATCCCAATGGGCACGGAGAGGTAGAGGGGCGCCGGACCACCCGCACAAAACTGTTTGAGCCGAGGCTCAACCTTGACGAGGGGGGAATCCAAGCAGAAACAATGGAGCTTCCCGTCGGCGGACCGCACCCTATACCATGCCCCCTTACCCCCATCCGCCGCCCTCCATGTCGTGAACCGATGTCCGTGGACGCTCTTGAACTGCAGACAACTGACCAATTCGGTGCTACAAACAGACATGCCATGCACGTAAGGTATGAGAGACCCAGCCTTCCTCGGCCAATTTTTATCCTTCCCGCAACCCCCGCCCGTGAAATCGTCGCAGTAGCAATGAGAGCGCCAGAGAGCGCCCGACGTTATTCAACATGTTCACACTTGTGTCTTTAGGTCCGATGCGATGCCGCAAGCCTCGGTGTTCCATGCACCAACTGTGTCGCTTTCCAGATTGAATGTCGCATTCCGTCTCCAAAGCGAAAGAAGCAGACCGGCCTTGCGAAAGACTCGGATAGGTAAGTTATTCTTTTTTCCCAATTGTTAATTTCAATCCATGGATTATTGTTGGTGAGCGCATTGTATAATTCACATGAGCATGTGCAAGACACCGCCAGAATGCTAAAGTATTATACATACCTGGCCATTGTGTCCCTCGGCTCACGAGTAAATGACAACACATTGTCTCATGGTTCTCATTTCCTTTCATACACCCTAGTAATTTGAACATGCCAAAGAAAAGAAGAGAAACCCCTTGGATATATGTCTAACCACCCTGGGTCTTTTCGTGCGGCTTGTGTAGTGAGAGAGGAGATGCTGTACACACCACGACAGCAGCAGCAGCAGCAGCAGCAGCCGCACCTCAACCGGGCTCCGCCGCCCCCAGCTCAATTCCAAATCGAACGCCAACGGTATACCACTCGGCCGAAGGTACCCCTACCACATTGCTAACGGATGCCCAGGCCAGGAAAGAGGAGGTGGATAACAGCACTTACCTCAACATTGTAATGAAGCCCAAGTTCACGAGGGCCCCCATCACGGAGGCCGGCCGTGTTGCCTACCTGGGAGAATCGTCAAACTTGACTCTCCTGGTCCACGATCGCCAGGGCTCTGCAGATGTTGTCCACTACCCTTTGCCGGAAAACGTAAGGGGCTCTAGAGCAAGGCTGACAGAGCTCGACAATGTCGAGATCGAAATTCTGCACCAGAGGGGGGCTTTCCTTCTACCCCCAAGATCTCTTTGCGACGACCTCATCGAGTCGTACTTCAGATGGGTTCACCCCATCGTCCCCGTCGTCAACCGGACAAAGTTTATGAGGCAGTACAAGGATCCTAAGAACCCTCCGTCCTTGCTGCTTCTTCAGGCTATTCTCCTGGCTGGCTCTCGCGTCTGCAACAGTCCCCAGCTCATGGATGCCAGCGGCTCGACCACTCCGGCTGCTTTGACATTCTACAAGCGGGCCAAGGCACTGTATGACGCCAATTATGAAGATGATAGAGTGACTATAGTCCAGTCCCTTCTCCTGATGGGTTGGTACTGGGAAGGTCCCGAAGACGTCACCAAGAATGTCTTTTACTGGAGCAGAGTGGCAACAATTGTTGCTCAAGGGTCCGGAATGCATCGCAGCGTGGAGCAGTCGCAGCTCAGCCGGTCAGACAAGAGACTCTGGAAGCGCATCTGGTGGACCCTTTTCACCCGAGACCGATCTGTTGCCGTGGCCCTGGGCCGCCCGGTGAACATCAACCTCGACGATTCGGACGTCGAGATGCTCACGCCAGAAGACTTTATCGAGGACGAGCCCGAATTCAGAAGCGATTTTCATCCGGACCCTGTCCATGTCCATTTCTTTCTTCAGTACGTCAAGCTTTGCGAAATAATGGGGCTAGTCCTGTCCCAGCAGTATTCGGTTGCCTCAAAAGGCCGGCGTCAGAATGCCATCGATCTCACGCACAGCGACATGGCCTTGGCCGACTGGCTTCAGAACTGCCCAAAACATGTATACTGGGAAGGCCCGCGGCATCATTTCTGGGCTGCACTCCTTCACTCCAACTACTATACGACTCTATGTCTCCTTCATCGGGCACACATGCCTCCCGGAAGCGGAAGTGGGCACAAGTTTGGAGAAGACTCGGTATACCCCTCTAGAAATATCGCTTTCCAGGCGGCTGCAATGATCAGCTCCATCATCGAGAACCTTGCTGCCCACGACGAGCTAAAGTATTGCCCTGCTTTTATTGTTTACAGCTTGTTTTCTGCCCTCATCATGCACGTCTATCAAATGCGATCTCCCGTGCCATCGATTCAGCAAGTGACGCAGGAGAGGATACGCGGATGCATGTCGGCACTCAAGGAAGTCAGCCGCGTCTGGCTTGTGGGGAAGATGGTATACACCTTGTTTGAATCCATTATCGGCAACAAAGTGTATGAAGAGAGGCTTCAGAAGGCTGCAGGAAAGCGCCACAAGAAGATGCAGCAAGGAATGGAGCAACTCGCTCAGCATGCCCAGCAGCAGCAACAACAGCAACAGCAGGCTGCCCGGCAAGACCTTAACAAGCGCAAGTTTGATGAGATGGCCATTGACTTCACTGTAAGCACTCCCCAGCAACAGGAATCTTATGAGCGATCTCGACCACAAACCCCTAGCGTGTCTGCCCCAAAACCAGATCCACCGTCGGGGACGATGCGGCCCCCGATCACATCACCAAATGCTAGACACAATCACGATACGTTCATGGGAGGCACGAACTCTCGGCCTCATACCAGGCCTGCAACCCCCTTCAACCCTTCATTTTCGCTGCCAGCGACGCCGCCCGACTTGTATCTTGTCACGCGCAACTCTCCCAACCTCTCACAGTCCCTTTGGGAAAACTTCCAACCAGATCAACTATTTCCAGAAAGTGCGCATGTTCCACTTTTCCCTCACCTCAGCCCAAATCAACAACATACTAGCCTCGACACAAGCATGATGAGTCAGATTCCAAGCCTGCAAGGCCAACAGGGCGGACAATTTGGTCAGCAGCAACCCCACCACCATCGCCAACATCAGCAGCAGCAGGAGCAGCAGCCCCATCATCAACAGCAGCAGCAGCAGCAGCAGCAGCAGCAGCAGCAGCAGCAGCAGCAGCAGCAGCAACCCCCACAACAGAGTAGTGTTGGGGGTAGTCCCATGCAGAGTAACAATCTGCTCCAGCCTGTAATTGGATATGCACATGGCGGAAACAGCATGTGGACTACGAATTTTGATGGCATCCCTGATGGCCAGAGCCCCAGTGATAGCTGGAGCACAAGCTCTGCTCAGGGCCAGCCGGTTCCAAGTACTCTAAACGTTGAAGATTGGTAAGTCTCCTGCAAGACCCTTATTTAGCCTTCGCGGCTTCTAAAAAAGGACCTAGCGCATAAATCTAATCAGACAATCTGCTAGGTTTCAATTCTTTGGTCTCAATGGTGACGCAACTCAGCTAGCGATGGACATGACGGCAGTTCATGTGCCCGGAACCGAGTAAATGGCGGGTTGAGGTATGCTTGAAGTATTCTTGAAGATACCTGAAAGTAAAATTATGGCTATTTACGATGTCTCTGAAATTCTAGGCTCGATGAAATATGCAACCTGTATCTAAGCTCGTTTATGGCGTTTAAGTGGTGCTGGGTTTAAAGTTTCTGTTGATGGAACAGTCATCCCGTATCAAGCGGCGAAGGATAATATTGGGCTCCTTTTTAGTAGAAATGAGGGATGACAAAATACCATGGAAAGCTAACATCGTGCGGTTCTGAAGACTGCTCGAACTTTTTTTTGCCATTTATTGCTGGGTGAGTCTAGCTGGACTGCGTCCCGGGGACGCTTATATCCCCCCCAAAAAAAAAAAATTGTTTCCTAGTCTTCATACTGCGGGTAGAAGAGTACTCTATGCTATACGCATAGAAGCAAGTGCATAAATATATTACTAGGCACCTCTACATTTGCATATATCAACATAAGCTAGCATTCGCTTCGCGGGGATTGTCTCATCTCCCCTGTTAAAGCAGGGAAGGCGCTTTTGTCTTCGCCCAGCCGCAGCCCGTGCTCCTTTCGAATAACGCTGGTTCCCCCGTTCCTCCCGCCCACTAGCATCATCACACCTACATTTGTGCATACTTCAGCCTCTATCGGCTTGCTGGAATTCAACACTGATGGATTCTTTTCACGAACTACCTGTTAGCATAATAATAAACTAAACAACTGTCAAAGTCACGACTATCCGGACTCTTGGAGGTCTCCAGGCCTGCCATAGCCAGAATACGGCGTTGCTCTTCGCCGACCACCCGAATCTCCCATCATTTGAAAGGCACACCTCGTCCACCTTGTCCACCCCGGCCAGACCAACCGGCGCGTCCGTATTCGCCTCGGCATTCCTCAAATTACGCAGTAGTCAACTCTCCGACAGTATACATGCCTACCTACATATCTACCTACTTGCCTGTTCACCCTGGAAAGTGGATCTAACCGGAAAGGGTTCTGGCCCTGATGCTTGCTGTTGGCTCTACTTTCCGGGTGCCGCTGGTTTCGAGCGCAAAGCTCTGACCTGCGCCACTACCGTAGTAGCCTCGACACAGGAGTAATTACCGTCTATTGTACCGCATCTTCCTCAAAACCACCGACCACACCATAGACTCTCTGTCCCGTACCCCAGCTTCTATATGCCAGGACAAAGAGACGGCCGCACATCCTTCGCGTACAATGTCGGCTCCCGGTGATCCAGACCCTCTACGCCCACGTAATCGCAGACAGGCGAGCAAGACGGTGGGAACGTCTTCGTCCACCTCCACATCCCTCCTCGACCTGAGTCCAGCACAAAGCGAACGTACATCGAGAGCGCCGAGCCCCTTACCGCCCTCTACCCGTGGCTCTTCTACCGCTCGTCACCCCCGGACTCTATTTGCTTCCTCAGGCCGTGAGAGTCCCGTCAACACTGCTATCACCAAGGCGTCGGGCTTGCTTGACGTGAGCTGGTCAAACTTCACAGGCTTTGCATCGTCACTCCTTGGTGACCAAGGGAGTGCTAAGGGAAGTGGGAACGGAAAATCGACTCGAACGCCGGGAAAGTCAAAACAACCGGCATGGACATCCTCCACCCCAGGCTCCTCCTCGAGGCCGGGGCCAGATAGAGGATCGGTAACGGATCAGCCATGTGCCAAGGATATTGCGGCAGGTGCCCTAGCCCAACGCGAAGCCAAGCTACGGGCCAGAAAGACTGCAAGCGTTTTAGAGAGTCACGTTGGGGTGAACGGGGGGCTAGATGTTGCCGGCAGATTCAAAAGGCGGACTAGTGATGAGAACCTACGAAGCCTAGCATCCCCCAAGCCCACCCCTGGCCTCGAGCAGCTACACGACGAAGACTGCTTGGTTTACATACACCATATTTTATTGACCGATACGTATTCCGGGATAGTGCTGAGATATCGATGTCGGGACGACGCCATCAAGAAGGCAAATGGGATATGGAATCCCGCCCATATACATATACGCCGTCACGTCCTGATACCAGTCGATGCATGTGAAATTAAGGGCCGTCCATGCGAACCACCAAACTATGCTAATGCCGGTCACGTCGATTTGCTAGCACCCACTCCAAACGAAAGCACGGAAGCAAGTAGTCTCGAAGGCCCTGCGGAGGCCCGGGGACAGCCCGCTACCGCGAACGACTATTTCGGTATCAATAGAACTAATAGGACCGAGGTGGCCGGAAAGCTGGAGCACAAGCCTTGGGAACACGTTAGATGGGTAAAAATTGACGGTTTTATGTCCCCCGTTGAGATAGGGAGGGTACCTCGGAAAACATTAGGCTACTACCCACCCAGGCGAAAGAAGAGCAATGTTTCCAGCTCCTTTTCTGCGACATCTACACCTCGGCAGTCGATAGATATTCAAAGCTCCTGCCTAGCGAGCCCCTCACGGCCATCACTAGACCAAATCACCAGTCCTGGGAGCACTGCACCTCGGAGAAGAGGGGACAGCCTCATGTCGAACTCACGGTACTCAGTATCCGGCCACCCTGGGAGATCACGAAGCAGAATGGGAAGCACCAGCACGACAGATGATCCTCGGCCCGCGTGGATGCGAGGCCCAGGCGGAATTGGAACTCTAGGTAGGAATGTCAGAGCTCCCGGACCACAGACCGATGCTCTCAACAAGTGGGCAAGGAAACACTTCGCCAGCATTGCTGTTGACGACTTGCCATCCATGAGTGTTGTTGGCTCCGAGACGGCTCACTTTGGATTTGCCAAAGAGGGAGAGGCTGCTGAGATAGCGCAGGGAGGTGATGGTACACCGCATGCTGAGGGCGGCCCTGCGAATGAGAGTGGTCTGAATCTCGACAAGATGGCGATAGGGATCGAATCATGGCTGCGAGGGGCGTGGCAAAACAGGTCGACAGGGACGCCGATAATGGGACCGAGGCGAAGAGCAGAAAGCGATCTAATCGAGCTGGAAGATACCAGTGATGACGGCAGGTTGGGGGCTAGTCTATTATCCCAAGACCCGCTACTTGGGCTACCGGAGACCGGGACGGGATCTGGCGGTGGCGGTGGCAGCAGCGGATGGAGTGCCGGTGGTGGAGGCGCGATGCGTGGGAGGACTCAGGGCAAGGACAGGAAGTCCGACTAGGGGTGTTTGGATGTTCGCGCACACAATGATGGAAATGAAAAGTTGATGCCAAGGATAGAGCAGTTAGTTAACACTGTTCCTGCAGTGGATTTAGCTGGATTATAATGCATGGTATAGGCGTTTCAACTTGGCTATTAAGCCTAATCTATTGTTTCAACATTTCTTGCATAGAGGAGTACCACCCTTGCATTTGTCTATCTTCCGGACTGCTTGGAATTGTTTGGGTCTCCCCTTAACCTTCTTGGGGTTAGGTAACAGTATCAGCAGTCATACAGAGGTAGTCTGGAGTGCAGTTAAAACACATAAATGTCTTTGTAAGACCGTATTAAATACGCATTATTAAAAAATCAAATTACTACTATTACGAAGCATAGACGAATATCATTTGCATGTATCTGGCGATACTACCATGAACATCAAAGATGCAGTGTCTAGTGTTTTTGCTTTAACGCATGTATCTGACAACCTAATTACCGGGGCATCCCTGAAGCTCTACATGCATACTGTGCCTCGGCTGGGCTAGCACGGTATGCGAATGCGTTATCGATAGTGGCAGCTTCCCGCTTGTTATTCCATGGGTGGCGGCGAGGCGGCGAGCAGCATGATTGAAATCGCGAAATGTTATATATTATCTCTGTGTGGTCTTTTGAGATTCCCCTCATAGCTGTAGAAACAACCACATGCCAATAATCCTACCACTTCGGCCACCCTGTAGCCTGGCGTAAATGTATTGAGCACACGCCAAACGCGACGAGGCGGCCGATCTAGTTGAACTGTTTCCCCGACTTCCCTACGATCTTGTATTGCTGTTGAAAGAAATCCGTCCCGATGAGCCTCAAATAATTCGAGATCCGCTGCCAATTCACCAGCCTCGGCACCTGTCCACTCGATATCCAACCAGTGAAGCACAATTCTCGGAATCGAGGTTGAGCACAACGACGAGTCCATCGACAAACCAAACTCCAACATACTCTTGGCTAGGAGGGTCCGTACGAACAAGCTAGGGCTCTTGTAGCCTGGCCAAGGGCCAGAGGGGGAGACTATGCCTATCTGCATCGAGTGCCAGCACCCAGTCAAGACGCTATGGACGAAGTACAACACCGGAGGGGGCGGACCGGGACCCAGCTCTTCGGGCCACAACATTCGGCTCACGGTGTGCAAGAACTGCGGGAGGTTCTGCGACAAGTACGTCGAGCATGATTTCGTGGTGCTGTTTATCGATTTGGTCCTGATCAAGCCTCAGGTATGTTCATGCTGTCATGCTTGCGACCGAAATCGCTAGTCAAAATGATGGGTAGGGTAGAAACCACCGCTGTGCTGTACAACTGCTAATAATTGGGGAAAATATAGGTATATAGACATTTACTTCACAATACGCTTATGAGGGATAAGGACCAGTTTGATGTAACTAAGCCCTCTACTCTGTTAACCCATGTCCTATGGTATAAGTATAGCATGGCTAATCACTAAACGTCATGTATATAGCCTTCAATTATACGCCTCGGAATTCTGCTCTTATTATTCGACGTATACCTCACATGGGCTCGCATTGAGAAGCAAACAGCACCGGACCCAATGGCGCCTCATCAGAGCAACCTGGGAAGACTGGCGCGACAACCTATAGGGTTTCAATATCTATTTTTCTGTACGTTATCTCTCCATCCCATACGGATACCCATACACCCTGCACAACAAACACACACACACACACACACACACACATATTTATATATATATATATATAGCTAACGCCACTAATCACAATGTAGTAATCCTCTGCACCCTAACAACCGTTTCCTTCCATCTCTCCATCCGCTTCCTCACCTCCTCGCCCTTCTCCCCATTGTCACTCCTCCAGATACCGTCTTTCTATCCAAACCCTTACCCGAGCCCCAACGCTGTCTCGACCGCCCTTCTCGTGTCGTCTTCGACGAAACTCTTCCCTATTCTGATGGTCATCTGGGACTACGACGTACCTGCCGCCGCTAGGTCTCTCGGCTGGGCCGTCGTGGCGAATAATGTGGAGGCCCTCAAGATACTTCTCGACTGTAGGTACCCCGTTGCTTGCGTACTTGCTGCTGTGGGTGCAGCGGCGAGGTGGGCTGTGGGGTATGCAGTGTTGTGGACAGCCGGGCTGGAAGGAGTTGATTCCGCGGGAGAAATTGGCGACTGGCGCGCTTTGATGAGTATGGTTGGAACGGGATTGAGGATGGTAGGGTTATTGAAGGAATGATGATAATGATCGTTTTTGCGACTAATTTTGTTTCACTCGTAGCATGGAGTTTTTGATAGACGGGATGGGATGAGACCTATTGTTAGTTTTACATCAAGAGACATGGAGGTGAGTATAAATTGGGACATGACAAGGCTCCATCCACAATCATAAGGAAAAATGATATAATATTACTGCCGCCAAAATCATGAAGCCACATCGTGCAGGGGGAGTTATTTACAAGGCCGAAATAGTAACTCATGAGAGTTCATAGCCCGTTCGCTCTACTCCCCATCTTCCCCCATCTTCCCCCTCGTGGCCGGTAGCATGATAGCAGGACCAATCCCACTCCCCCAAGTCCCCAGACAACCAAACCCTGGATAATTCTTCTAGCCGAGATGACCGAAAACGAAAACGCCGGAAATGCAAACGGGCAACAGAACAACACAAATGAGAAAACCAAAGTCGAAAGCAACCGGGTCGAGACTCGAGGATTCGGGGGCTTTGCTCTCGCGAGGTAGTTTATCGGCGGTGATAATGTTGGTACATCGGAGGGGTATGGTAGGTAGGGCGCAGGTAAGACGAACAGTCCGCGAGATCTTTTCGATCAAACGCATCTCCATCTCATTACAAGCTCACGCCTCCGTGGTGGAAGGCCTCCGCTCTAAGGTCGGACCGCTTGGGCGCGATCAGCGGGTGCAGCTGCGCCATGTACGTGATCATCCACATGAGGTACATGCAGATGATGGAGCCGATGAGGACGGAGCGCCAGACGCTGTCGTCGCGGTTTCCGAGAAAACGGGCGTTAGCCTTGGGCGATCAAGGAATGCGAAGATGAGAGGGGAGATGGAATGGGGGGGGGGGGGGGGCATGGCATGGTGAGGAGGAGAGCTTGGTTTCTTACAGCCTATCCGGGCCCTTGGGGCTGGCGAACCATACGACGACCGAGAGACCTGCGCATATGACGAGGGCGATCCAGATGGCGCTCCTGTTATTGGGGATACGGGGTTAGCACTTGTTGATATATCTTGAATCGTGTCTCCTATCGTGGGTATGTTGGAGCTGGAGGCTTTGCCGAGGGAGCGCTGGCAAGCGAACTGCTTCCTCGACAACCTAGCAACCAGCAGCAGCAGCAGCAATGGGAAAAGCCCAGGAGGTTCGCGCGCGCGCGCGCGCGGCGGAAACGTACGTGGTTGCGTTATCTGACTTTCCGGCCTCCATTTTGGGTTGGTTATTTTCAGAGCTCTTTATAAAAAAAAAGACTTCCGCGTCTGGGGAATTTGCGAGTCGTTTGTGGCAAATGGAAAGCGAGTGGGAGCCGGTCGGTCGGTCGGTCGGTCGTTGTGATGCGTGGATTGATTGATGGTGCCTGCGGCAGTTTGTTGCAAGTCAATAATTGAGAAGCCTGAATGGAGGTTGGGGGTTTG
This sequence comes from Zalerion maritima, assembly GCA_022664585.2. Taxonomy (NCBI): domain Eukaryota; kingdom Fungi; phylum Ascomycota; class Sordariomycetes; order Lulworthiales; family Lulworthiaceae; genus Zalerion; species Zalerion maritima. The sequence goes on along the minus strand of JAKWBI020000215.1, from coordinate 25,319 downwards.
AGGTAGAGCTGCAGCAGCACACAGACAGGTGCAAGATACGATGGGAAGTTGGAACAGGGGCCCATTGACGTCGGCAGGACTGGGAGGCTTGGCGTCACGTGAATTTGGCTTGGCTCAGCTGCTGCTCCTCGAATTTCCAAGTCAACATGAGCTTGGGCGACTGTTCCTATTGCTGTTTAGAGACGCGTAAACGGTGTATCCGTACTATTCGCAACATCTCTAAGTTCAGGTTTTTGTCTAGTAGCACCATTTCCAACAATCAGCTAGCATTGCGAAAATGGAGCTCTATCAACGAATCGTGGTTTCACAAGACATCTGCCTCAAGGACCGTTCTCAAACTTCAGGCCAGCTTCCTCCCTCACAGCACCATAGATACCGGCAATATCACCCCTCACTCCCATATGCTCCTTGACACCATTCAAATGCGCCGCAGCAACCTCTAAATTTCCTAGTTTCAGGCCCGCCGACTGGGCAAGTGACTTTGCATGACGAACATCCTTCTGGGCCAGATCCACCTGGAAGAGAGGTCTTTCCCTCTGGTAATAATCCCCCGAAAGCATCCTGTTCGAGTACGCAGAGTACACGCCCGGGAAAAGCAGCTCGATGAACTGGTGCATGTACTCCGTTCCCATTCCGGTCTTTTCAGCGGCAACATGTCCCTCCGCGACCTGCTCCACCATGTTGAAGATGAATGTGTTGCCCAGGACTTTCAGCCGCAGTGCCGTGGCGTAGGGCTTGTCACTCATGTCGATCTCGGCCTTTGCGATGACGCCCGTGCAGTAGGGTTTCGCTTTTGCGACGGATGCCGCGGGTCCTGCGAGGACGCAGATGAGGGCTCCGGCGTCTGCCGCGGCGGGTGCGCCAAAGACCGGGCAAGCGACGAATTCGCCTCCCGCGGCGAGGATCTTGGACGCGAGGGAGGTCGTGGTGTCAGGGTGGATCGTGGAGCAGTCTACCACCAGCTTATTCTTGACGGAGGGGAGGATGGACTCCACGATGGAGGTGACGGCTGCGTCGTCGCCCACACAGGTGAAGATGATGTCTGCTTCGGCAGCGGCACCGGGGAGGGACGTCACGGCCTTGGTCTTGCCTGAGGGGAGTGAGGCGCAGAGTTCTTCCGCTCGCGCGGCGGTCCGGTTGTAGACGAGGATGGGGCTGTCTACGGGTCCTTTGGCGGCTATGTTTTTGACCATACCCTGAGATTAGGTTAGTACGCGTAATTGCTGTGACATGAGGCTATTACTTACTTTCCCCATGTTACCCAGGCCGGCCCAGAGAATGCACGGAGCCATTTTGACGGTTTGGGATTCAAATTAAAGTTTGGAGAATGAAGTTTGTAGTTGAGCAGTGGCAACAGAAGGGTGATGATGAGCACGGTCTAATGTCTAATAGAATGTCATGCACAAGTGAGAGGACAGCACTGGGGGGATTTATAGTCGTCGGAAAGATGTTTGGGGTTAGAATGGTAATTATTAATGCTAAAGCTCTGCTAAAAATATCGCCGTGTTCGACCAAGAGATTCTATATTTACTAAGCACAGAAGGTATCCTCACAAACAAGCGTCGGGGTAGTTTCCATTGTATATGCACACGAGCTTGGACGCCCGAGAACATCAAATACCATTTCGGCACCCCATGCAGAAGAAAGAGCACGGGACAACGGCACTTGAAGGCGGGTCATGCCGTGCACATGAACCAAAAGAATACGTACAGTAGGGGGTTACGTTGGTTCTGACAGCATGACAGCGAAGCGTCCGGCTAGATTATGTCACAGGTGCGGTTGGCATTGGCTTGTGGAGCCGCAAGCGCATCCATGCCCACCTCGTGGAGCTCGGAGACAGGCTTACCAGCTTCAGTAAGGCAAGTATAGCCTGTCCACAAGTCTTGGCGACGGACATAACAGCTGTGTGGAGTTGCCCATCTCCGAGTTAAGACTCGAGAGAGATCTAGTGGCATCCAATACAAGGGGACAGCTTCAGCCATGGTCGTGTATAGTGCTCGGAGATGGAGGGGTGCCGTTTTCTGAAAGATTTTATGCTATGTAAAAGGTTCAATGATTCTATTTGACGCAAGTGTAGTGCTACTGACATGCTCCGAGGGGAAAACAATGCATTCGCTTGCTGTTATTGTTGCGAGGTGGGATTGGATCAGTAGGTGGGGGAATGGTCATTGGCAAGTTCACCTGTAGCTTATCGGACCTTATCAGCACCATCTTTTTTTTTTTGCGCTTGTTCTCAAATCGCAGGCGCATGCATAACCTCATAGTGCAAGGATATAATTAAAGTTTCTTGAGTCACTTGAACATGCAAATTCACGCCCTTTGTCACCACCTTGCAACCGATTTCCCCTCTTCGCATGTCCCTTTCATAACCTTAGTTTTGTAGTATTTGTTTGGTTCTCTCTGAGCTACTCCTTTTACCCAAGATGCGTCGCCGGTCATGATTTTGAGAAAGACTGCCTGGAACAAGGCTAGTTCTGTTGCCAACGTGAGTTTCCCATTCCCTTCGTAGCTCTACTATGTAAGAACGCTCCTCAGCTCCGATATCGTTCCTCGGGTGCTCTGAGCATCAACCCACAACATACTTCTCTGGAGGTCAGACCTCGTCAGTTCCCACGAAACTGGTGCTAATATATTCTAGAACACTTTTGGGCTTAAACTCAATGGATCTAAACGAACTCTTGTAGGTGGAACTACTCATGAGCGTCCGGGCTCTCCCAAGGAAGACCCGGCAAACCATGCTGCGGATCTGAGGGCCAGGCTAGTGACTATCCCTGAGGCACAAAAGGCCAGGCGCTCTCTCGACAGGGTAAGTACATTAGTTACTGTAAATACCTCGTGTAACTTTTGTGTGCTCACCATCCATAGGATTTCTTCATGTCCGTTCTGGAGGCTTCAGTGACAAAGAGAGATGCCAAGACATATCTGAAGACCTTCACCCCAAGCAGAAAGGGCAAAGACGGCGCCCCGGCTGAGAATGACCGACTAGCCTCGAGTGCTGTCATTCCCTGTCCAGGAACTATTCGGTCCATTGAGGAAACGCCCCGTTTTGTCCAGTACCCTCAATGGAGACAGGAACCTCTCTCCGAAGAGAACCCTCCTCATGTATCCTTGGTCAAGCTGAGGGATCCCCATGCTGTCAACGACGAGACACTTCGCGGGGTCGCCAAGACATTGTCACAGCTTAGGACGTTGGGCATGTTGAGCGTTATTGTGGTGGAATGCGATGCTACAGGTCCTGAGTGGAAACCGACAATGCTTCAACAAGCCATCCGTGTGGCCAACATCATTGATGATTTTGGAGCCCCAGGTTCGAGGGTTGTCGAATCGGCCATTGCGGTCAGTCCTCAACCGCAAACCGACAGAACCAAGTCCCCGTTCCTCTCACACAATGTGTTTGTGGAGAACCCAGAACTCGTGATGGCACCCATGCGCCTGGGTGAATTGCCGATTATTCCTTCCATTGCTTACACTACCGACACCCACGCGGCTCGAGCAATCAGTTCGAATAATATCTTACTAGCGCTCACGCGGAGCTTTTCAGGTCTTCAGTTTAGCGGGGAGGCCAAGGGCTGCATTGACACTTCTGTGGAAGCGACGCGCCAACCCAAGACCGGCATTGTGGACAGAGTCATTGTCCTTGACCCTCTTGGTGGAATTCCGGCTTCCCATCGCCCGAACGGTGTTCATGTGTTTGTCAACTTGGAGCAGGAATTTGATTCCATCAAGAGAGATCTTGAGCTCGAGTCTGATCAAATTGGCGCTACGAATGCGGAATACAAGATGTATTGTAGGCATATCGAGAACCTGGAGCTTGCCAAGTCTTCTCTGGCGATGTTGCCGCCCACGGCATCAGCTGTCATTACGACCCTGGCAGATGCCGCAAATCTTTCACAACAGCATGATGTTGATCTCACTATCACTGGGATCGTTGGAACCCGAAAGAAGCAGAATCCCCTTATTCACAACCTTCTCACCGACAAGCCCGTATACTCGTCATCTCTGCCACTAGGCCGTATCAAAGGTGGGAAAACGGTCCCGAATTCGCAACTGCCACGGCCCCCTTTGACAACATTTGCGAAACGTGGTGTCCCATTAACTATATTCCCCGGTCCGGCAAAGTCTCCCTGGCTCCCTCCGGCACCAGGGTCTCCGAAAATAAGGCTCACAGACAATTACATCGATCTCCCACGTCTGGTACACTTGATAGACGACTCGTTTAACCGGAAGCTAGACACGGAGCATTACCTTGCTCGGGTGAATGAAATCATGGCTGGGGTTATTGTGGCCGGGGGGTACGAAGGCGGCGCAATCCTGACGTGGGAGGTTCCAGCAGGGTTGACATACAAGGAGGCGTATGAGAGCGGGCGGTTGGTGCCATACCTAGACAAGTTCGCTGTGCTGAAGCGAAGCCAAGGGTCTGGAGGGGTTGCAGATATCGTGTTTAGCGCGATGGTGAGAGAATGCTTCCCTGAAGGGGTGTGCTGGCGCAGCCGCAAAGACAACCCGGTCAACAAGTGGTACTCGGAGCGGTCTAAGGGTACCTACAAGATCCCAGGGATGAACTGGACCATGTTTTGGACCACCCCCGGGCTGGCCCTGGACGAGAGACGGTTTTGGGACTATGAGAGTGTATGCAGATCGATAGAGCCGTCATGGGCCGACAAGAAAGCAGTCCCGGATTGACAATGATGTATTGAGGACCAGTCGTAAGAGTACTAAGGACATTAGGACCGGAATAAAGCACAAATATACTAAAGAGAGACATGAGAACTGGACTATAGATTGTAATTGGGCTGGTAATGGGTCTTAGATACAGATTAGTCAAGAGACAACAAAAGAATAAGGTGTCATCACTGGAACAAGCAAAAAATGGACATTAGTTTTTCACTCAAACATATTGTCCTTCTAATAAGAAAAAAGAGTATAGAAAGCAGAGCAGGTCCTATGACTGTTTCTCCTTTTGGAGAAGGCATGAACCATCATACCGCACTATTTACATTATGTAATGGTTGTTCCTGATTCTTGCATACGGAGGGTCCAGACGCATAAAACAACAGAGGGGCAGCGATAAGATTATTTATGTCACATGTGAGGGAGCTTGATTGGAAGGATTCATCGAATGCTAGAGCAACAGCGGGGGGGAAATGCATGCACAATTCTCCAGCAGACAGTGCACTGCCTGATTGCGGACGAATTGGAGATAAGGAACTGCTGCGAGGGCTGCTCTGACGACTGCAGGCGTATGCGGCGTGAGAATTCACACCTCTTCCCAGCTAAACACCAGAGTTGACATCCTTCCACTGTAACTTGCTTGCATCTGCCTGCCAGTCTGTGTGTTTTTCACCTCGACGTCTTAATTTTTCTGCGTCCTTCTCCTTTTTCTAACGCCCACTTCCCGCCGTCACGCAACTCCATAGTACGGACTCTTCTTCCGCAAACCAAATCATCCAAGATGGACAACTTCAAGGCATTCGGCGCTGGTCTGAGGTATGTCCCCATGCATGCTTTTCACCGGCTGTTCTGACCCGCTCGGTCCCTGGCATTGTATTGCGTGGCATTGCTGACACGAAGCTCTCTTCGTGCTCGAACAGCTCCCTTGGTGCTCAGATCACCCCTTTCGCAAGTCGTACCTTCCAGTACACCAAGGAACAGCTTGGCCAGTCCGATGACAAGGTAAAATGAGCAGCTCTGCAAATACGACCCCGGAGAGTGGAACTCGAGGTCGCTAACTCTGCGCCAACAGACCGAGCTGCCCCCAGACTACATCGACCTCGAGAAGAGGGTCGATGCCCTAAAGCAAGCCCACCAGAAGATGCTCTCCGTTACGTATGTTGCCATGCCGCATAATGCCCTACATGAAGCCGCCTCGTCGCCGCCTTGTCACGTTGTCGCACATGGCCACCCCCTATAATGGGAGCTTGAAGCTGAGCTGCCGTTGAAGAAGTGAAGACTAATTAGCATCACGTCTGCGTTGTTGTGGAATACAGTACCCAATACTCCCACGAGTCTTATGATTACCCTCCCAACATCAAGGAGACTTTCCAGGACCTCGGTCGCACCGTATCCGAGAAGGTCAACCTCCTTGGTACTGCCACGACACCCGCCGAGGCTCAGGCTGCTTTGACGGCTCCTCCCAGCGCCAAGCCCCAGCCAAAGACCTTCAACCATGCCATTGCGCGCGCTTCCCTTGCATCGTCGCAGACCCTGCACCAGCAGCACACCGGTGCCGGCGAGGATCCCCTGGCGACCGCCCTCGAGAAGTATGCCCTAGCCATGGAGCGCGTGGGCGAGTCCCGCCTATCCCAGGACGCCCAGATCCAGAGCCGCTTCCTCGCGGGCTGGAACACGACCCTCAATACCAACATTATGTTTGCGACCCGCGCGCGCAAGAACGTCGAGAAGAGCAGGCTCAACCTCGATGCCATCAAGAGCTCGGCTAAGGGCATGACGTGGAAGCTTCCCAGTGGCGGCCAGGACCCTACCGCCCCGCCCCAGCAGCAGCACGAGCTCAGCCCCGAGGCCCAGGAGGAGATCGAGAAGGCCGAGGACGAGTTTGTCACCCAGACCGAGGAGGCCGTCAGCGTCATGAAGAATGTGCTCGACACCCCGGAGCCCCTGAGGAACCTCGCGGAGCTAATTGCTGCCCAGATGGAGTACCACAAGAAGTCCTACGAGATCCTCAGCGAGCTCGCGCCTCTTGTGGAAAATCTCCAGGTTGAGCAGGAGGTGAGTTCTTGAGTCTCCCGAATGAGCTCCTGAAAGAAAGAGCGTCTCTTGTGCGTTTATGGCTGTTGTACCTACCTGGAATTGGGCGCTAAGTCAGGATATATCGGCTTGCAGGCAAACTACCGCAAGGGTCGTGAGAGCTCGTAAAGGGCTCGAGAGTGAGATCTCCGGTCTAGGGAATATATGGCTTTTTTGAACAACCCCCATGAGGTTCTGTCTTCTATCTTGCAGACAGAACGACAACACATAGCATTCCCGTGGTCTTCACACTTGTCACTTCCATCCTGCTTCTACACCCACAAACTTGGTATTCGATGTACGTTTTGAGCATGCTATGGTTTACGTTTCGATGGCAAGGAAACGAAAGAAGCAAGGGTGGAGGTTAGGAAAGCGGGTGTGAAACGTTCAGGCCTTCTCGAGTTTTTTCGTTTCCCTTTTTTATTTCTGTTGCCGGTGTGCGATGGGCATTGAAGCAACTCCAGTTTATGGTATTGTTACGTATTCGATGAAAGCTGTTTTAGGACGGTAATGGATTTCCCCGCATTTTCTACATTACTACGTACTGTTTACAGTCAAACTAGTGCTACAGGGATCGTTAGCTTTATATGCATATGTGATATGCTGTTGAGTATTTCCGACCTAGCCACTTGTTACCATGACACCAGACATCCACCCACTCAATTTACAACCTCCAAATACCCATTGTCTAATTAATCACGCGAATTCAAGCTATGTAGCACCTACAGACAGCGGCTGGTGAAGCACGTTCGTCAACATCTCGGATGGTAATGTAAAATGCGCAAGTTTGCCTTCTCGTTAATACTTTGTCTGAAGTGCCGTCTGACGAGCGACAGGATTTGTAAAGGGTTGATCAAAGTCTTGCTGGTATAAGGTAAGATAGGGTTGATGTACGAAAGTGGTCCAAAACGACTTTCGAGTCTCAAGCACGTAAACAAGGCTCACAATCAACGTACGATAAATATATACTTTTCATCTCAAGAGAAATTAAGCTTAGCCGGGACCCACAGTGATCTAAATGCCAGGGTCCGTCTCGTGTCTACAGCAGCAATGTCTTCCCGCCACTAGCATGTTAGGGGGGTGGGTAGCGATAACCCCCACGATGGCTACAATTGACTCTATGTAGATATGAGGTATTATTGCTTCGGTGATACAGGGAAATACGATTAAAGGCACAGTGGTGAACGAAAGAAGCAAAATCTCGATATTAATGGAAGAGAGTTTTTAGTATTAATAGCGTAAATAAGAATAAACATGGCGTGCTTTATAAATTTGATTTTCAGCTGAATAGGTGTTTTACGCAACGGAGTCTTGTAAAAATGCCTTTGGTGGGTAAAACCTATTTTATTTAATTAAATTATATCCATAATTTCGAAATATAATTAGAAAAGAATTTCAATACCCACTTACCTTCCTATTAGGCGCTTTGTTTAGGTAAATAAATACATAAAATTAAAAATTCCCCAGGCATCGAACGATGGTCGCCTCAACTTTGTGTGTGTGATATAAGCCTTACCAGAGACTGAAAACGTACAATATAGCGAGCATGTTAACCCTATTAGCCGTATAAGAGTAAACTTTAACTCGTAGCACTCTTGGGTCCTACCATTACACCCGAAATATATTAAATATTTAAATCGCAGAATCCGACAAGATGAAATAACGCCAATATATATTAACCTTGATTTTAATTTTAGTCTACCCGAAGTAATATTAAAATATGTATATCCCAGCGAGTTGAGTATGGAGATACGTGCAGAGAGGCTATTAAGACGGGATTGATGATAGCCCAATGACGCCTTGTATGCCCATACAGTGTTCCAGGGCCCATCCCTCTTGGGCTGATTTCCCGCCAACTCTAGCTAACTACAAATTATGTGTTGCCACCACGACATGTGAAAACATGGGCAATACGCATTCTCGCTCTCGAAGATCCTTATACAAACTGCTATTCTGGATTTTTTATCTCAGATAGATAAAAAATCCAAATATATTTCTACAGCGAGATTGTTGCAACCCATTGATTAATGTTAAGGGCGCAAAGAATATAGTCGTGATAACCTGGGGGATTGCCTTTTTTTCCCCATCCATCTTAGTACATCACTTACTCTATTCACTAGATCGCCGTCCCGGATAAGATCCATCGCACTGGGTTCTGAGCAACTGCAATTTCTATTTTCGACTTCCTTGAAGTACCAAGCCATCATCAAATTCATTTAGACGACATAATCCATCCAGCTCTTCCTCTTGCACTGTCAGACTTGTACGCAACGGGCTTAGAGCGAGCTAGCAAGGAACCGAGATGACCAAGATTCACGTGGCTTCTGCGTCTGACTAGTAAGTAGCTATCGACCCGATTTCGTCTCGGGATGCGACTTATAGGGTCTCGTAGACTTCGTCGACGAGTCCAGTTGAATCTTCTGGAGCCGTGACGCGAGCGGCGATCCGCTCAACCTGGCTTCCACAGCTGCTGGGAGAGACGGTGATTCCTTCGTCCCTAGCCAATTCTAAGGTAGCTAAGGAATAAAAATCTTACCCTGAATGCGTTCGTTCCAAGACGGCAACGGTGACAGCCAATAAAAGCGACGACTTGGCAGTGTCGACAGCGTCGATGTGATACCGAAGCTACCGCTATGCAGAATAATTATGCGGTGAAATTTCATCTAGCTACTACATCTGTCTGCCATGTGCACCCCCAACGGTAAAGGTACCGTTCGTGAAGAATATCACCCCACCGTCCCGTAGTACAGTCTGCCAGTGCTATCGTACCCGATGGTACACCTGCATATTGCAGCCACAGCCTACCGATGAGATAGCAACTCCTGGCCGAAGGTCTACTGTGTGATGTCAACCTGCCGAGTCGCCGAACGATAGGCTCCCCGAAGAGCACGGACACGGAGTCGAAACGATACAGATCACACAGTATTTTTTGATGGTGGTGGTAGGAGCTGATCGGCGATAAAATGGCTGAGGGGTAGTTTCCTAGGCTTGTGTCTTATTCAACAACATCAGCAAGTGAAACTCGGGACAGGTTAAGGAACATACTAAATACCCACAGTGAGAAAAAATATCTGTCCTCCTAAGGATAAGATGCTTGAAGGGCGTACACTCCCATCTCGGATTTCCCTTGAAGCCTGAAAGGACCGCCCCTCGTCTGCTTCTAGCTAAATGCGAACAGTTTAATGTCACCTCACCGGTGAAATAGGCTCTCCCGACGTCTGAACACTTGAATTGAAATCTTTTGCTGGAAGTCCAACCCTACATCTTCCTTTCTAGGACGACACTATCCCATCATGAATGTGCCGCCTTCAAGGCTTTCAAACGGACTATCCTAGCTTTTAATACCCCTGAGTAAAGGCCGAATCGATACTCAAAGAACCAAAGGGCAAACCCCCAATACTCATACTAGTATAGATATCCAGAACACAGGTTTTCCTCAAGAGCACTCTGCGTAGTAAGACATGTACGAACAATCTATTGTCAAAAGACAGACCTCGGACTCAATTGGCCAATGAGATTCCTCGAACTCACAATTACAATACTCAGGTTTGAAACGAGTACGATAGCACGTATATGTATACACAAGGGTTACGCACCTATAGGTTACCGATCAAGTGACACGAGGTGCTGGTCAGGCCGCAAAGTTTAGGCTGCCCCGTTCTTGACAGTTGGGGCATTGGACGAGGCCGCCTCTTTGACAACCAGAGTCTGGACCGCAGGCAACCAACCTTGAGACCATCTATCCTGCTTTCTACGGCTATACCGCGATGTACCTCAAACATCCATAGATAAGCGGACTCGGCGGGGTAAAGGATTGGGGTAGGTGATGATCGAAAACAACACCGTTGCTAATCCCGTTTCGAAAAGGAAAAAAAAACGAAGAAAGTGACGACCCAAATACATCATTGTTGCCTACTACCACTACCCATGCCGCTCTCGCGCATTAGTATACCAACAAGCCATGGATCCTTCCCACCCTCAACCAAGGCGTGTACTGCAAAGGCTTAGAAAGGCAAAAATCTACATACTACCCATGTCTAAGGTGTAGAATATCTCCATATCCGACAGCTGCTTGCTTCATCACCCTAATTGGTCGCAATCACATCGCTCCACCCACCTTCTACATATGTATGTATGTATGTATGTATGTATGTACAGTATTTATAATAGCCAGCGGAAGCTATTGGATCGGTAGATACCTTCAAAGAGAATGCCATGTGCATGAGTCCCCCCTGACGTCGCTTCTTTAGCGCCTCGAAGGAATCCCCCACAGCCTTGAAACATGGCTTTTCAGGATTTTGCTTCTCTGCGCGTGCCGCCCCCCCAGCTTATTCTTCCCAAGTCAATGACAAACTACTCTCCGCATTCTTCTGGAAACCATCTGGTCCCGTTGGCTTCCTTCCCGCTCGGTACGGCGGGCCTCAATTATGCAGCAATCGTGCGCCCGGCTTGTCGTCGGGCGTATTCTTTGGACGAAAAATGCTGTATGCGTAGGAACATTGGAGCCAAGAGGAATGGCAGCTTTGGTGGACGAATGTGTGTGGCTGATGATGGGTCACACAGCAAGTGCCCGCATTTCCTCTCATTGTACGGGCAGGACAGAGAAAACCACCCGAGTACGAACACACACACACACACACACACTCACGCAAGACACACCCATCCATGGGACAAGTCGAAAGGGCAAAAGTGCGAGGAGTTCCACAAAGACACACGAGAGACAACCTACCAAAACTTATCCTTTGCGGCACCTCTTGCGTATGAACCTGAGCTCCCACACCCACATGGATCATTTCCTCTCTCGTCGACTGGCACACTCAATGCGAGACACGCAACGGGGGGGGGGGGCATTTCCTTGGGTCGGGCTGGGCTGCTTGATTCCTCATGCTGCCGCCGTGCTACATACATACGGCGGTCCATACAAAACAAATTTCTTGCGCTGCGCTGCGCTGCGAGTCTTTTCGGCGCCGCACGACACCGCGTCACCACCATAGATGGTGGTGCGCCGAGGGCTGCGGCCGCGGCGGAGGCGGCGACGTGGTTATTGGATGGGTGACCACAGCTCTCGCAATCGCAATCGAGAATAGCGCAGCCGCAGCTGGGGTGAGCGGGCGGGGGCGTGCTTGGCTGCGTGGTTTTTCCAGCAGCGCGTTCAACCTCCCTCCTTCACACGTACGGGCAGGTAGGTCATCGTGGCAATGCCTGCATAGGTCCATGCGTGCCTGCCTGGTTCGGCAATAGATAAACATATCCAGATCTAAGATCGAGATCTCGCAAGCCCAACGCGCGATGTTTACATAGTATCTTTGTTGTCCTGAAGATTGTGAGGTTGCGAGAGCTGCGAGATTTCGTTTCAAATTTTGTTCCCGATATACGTACGCCCTACGCGAGTGCCAATCAAGTTACATGCAGTATGTCATGATCCCCTACAAATCTAAGAGGCGTTCCTAGAATCTCCTGGCTTGAATGGGCTTCCGAGAATGCCGGCAGCGCACGGAAAGAAAGAAAAAAAAATAAGAAGAAGAAGAAGAGAGCGAGCGGGGCCACCCGTGGGGAACAATGGGATATTAAAGAGACAACATCGTTGAGGTCATGAAACGTTGAAATATTATCGGAAAACAAGGGTCAGCATGCGACCAGGGCTCATCCATGCGTCCATCGTCCCTTCACATTTGACGCAGCGTCCCACCGAACAACTGGGTGTTTCGTTCGAGGCATTCCCCGGGCAGCACTTGCAGTTACCTGGGGCTATGATTTGAATCCAAAATAGCTCGTTTGAGCCCTTCCATGCCTGGCTATTATGGGCTGTCACAAATGAATTCAAGGAAGGGAGGGGATTTCATGAGAAACGACGACGACAGCAGCGAATCCAGGGCAGAGCAGACCAGGTTCTCAACCACGAAGCTTGGTCACACACGTAGACCATTCCCCGGAATTAAATGGCCGAGCTGACAAGGATGGGCCGAGAAACATCAGCCGTAAGCCGGCTGCGTGTGTTGGTGTTCTAAAGGTGGCAGTCTCCAAAGCGCTGAAGTGCCCCCTCCCCCCCACCGAAGGTCTCGGCTATTATATTTTGGCCTTCTCAAGACCATGGAACGGCGCTAATAAAGTTGGCAGAACCAAACGCCCCAGGCGGTCCAAGATAAGGCGACGGACACCTCGTGGAGGGATCAACACTTGGCACAGCACATCAACTTTCCACTCCGCTAGCTGCCTCGTCGATGATGTGTAAGCTGCCTCGGATACATATGTAAATACTCGATGGACTTCAGCCGGTTTTCAGCTATACGTTGCAGGCCGCGCTATCACACATGATGGGGCCCAAGGTAGTGGGGGCCGATCTGTTTCCGCAACCTGCGTATCTACTGTAGCTGAGGTGTTCGTCCTGCGATGTGGCTGTCGCATGCCTAGCCTCTAGCATTTTGTTGGCCGGGTACGGGGAAAGGCACGGGATGCTGTATAGTCCATCCAGGACATGCCTATCATAAGTCGCATGCCCGGTAATTTTTCAAAGGTAGGTTGCTCGCATTGCCAGTTTCACATCCGGCTGAAATTATTGTCTCCCTGCCTCGAAGGGCTGTAATGGCGGCTGTTCTCAAATACCGGGGGAGAAATGAATGACCTCATCGTCAATTCCACCCAACTGCTGGATATAATTAAGTTGGTTAGACGTCCATGGGGGGATTGTTAGCGCGGGTTGCATTAGCACTCGACTCGGCGCCAGAACATCATGTACTCCACGCTTCATGTTACATGGAAAGCCGTATAAACCGGCTTTGTGTCTAGTAAGCTTGAACTAGATGAAATGCTAAAGTAGGTACTAGGTACTGAATCGTACGCCAGAAACTCACTGCAATCGCTTTTCCGAGTCGAAGTAGTCGATACAATCGCACAGCTGCTGGCAGCAGCCCGATGATAAGAAGGCGGTCTTATCTCACAGGAGATACATCGCTATGAGGGGTTGGTGGTGATAGTCCGCAAGAACAGCATCAACGTACGAATACACGGCCTGCAAAGTCACAGTATATCGAGTGGCATCCCGGGGGAGGGGAGGGGAGAAATATGAGTTCATGAGACAGTACGCAGCATGACCTCGAGGAGAGAAAAGAGGCAAACTTCCAGGCGGGAAGAAAAAGAAAACCCCTACTGACACATGATGACTATTATCCTCAAATATATTGCTCCTCGTAGGAATTACGTGCTGTGCGGGAGTGCTATACTGAAATGGACACAAGACGGAAGAAGCCAACGAGCACCCTCTTCCGCATCCGTACGAAGTGGTATAATATAAACATGGTACCGGCTCGGCGTCGATGTTTCGTCTCTATCGTCAGGCTGTCGGCAGCGAGGGACCGGGCTCCATATGGCTATCTGTACTGTAGACTTGTTTGAAGGGATGCAAGAGCTCTACTAGCGTGCTTGTTTTTTTCTTTTCTTTTTTCCCGTGTGGTTGCCGTGAAGGCTTCATGGACGAGATGTTGCACGCCGATGGTTGCTGTTCATGGCGGGCATGCATAATATGGATGCAGACCGCGGAGCTGGCACAAAATAGTATGGAGCGTATGGGCTAAACAAAAACGAAGCATAAAAAATACAGCATGTCTCATTGCCTCGTGTATGCCAGTGAAGATGCCCCGGTAAATTATGGAGACGGAACAAGAAACATGTACCGGTGGCTGTAGAGAATACACACCACAATCGTCGACGAGCAGCGAAGCATGTTGTAGCTGTAACTGCAGTGAAACTTCGTTATGGGGAAAAAGGTGACGAATAATCGTATGTGCTCTAGTCCGTATGTACCGTGTGTGTGGATGTAAGGCGCTGAGTGTGGGAACGAATGCGACAAAGCGTGCGAGACCGAAAAAGCTGGGAGTATTGTTCCCCAAGCCGACTCGTCGAGCACAATGGTTCGGGCAGGAGGGACCCAAAAAGTTCTCTCTGGCCCGCCGAGTTGCGGTTGTTGTATGTAGGGAATGACATGATCACCAAATGTGTGCTGACTTGACTGTTAGCTGTGCGGGAAAAGAAGTTCATGATCATCCAAAACATTGGCAAATCTGTTTTCTTTTCGTCCTGTCAGTTTTCGAACGGATTTGTCTGTGACGCTACTGGCTGGGGTCAACGGGCAGGAAAAGAACGAAAAAATTGCCTACCAAAGGGGGAAAGTTCGCTATATTGAAATAAGCGACAGCTTGGGTTCCTCCCAGCTGCCCGTTATTGGCCTTCTGGGGACCAGTTTGCAGGTACCTTTTTTATTTTTATTTTTATTTTTATTTTTTGCTTCACAGCAGGTGCTGCTGGAATTCAATCGCTGCCATTATCTCATGTGATTGGCTACTTGGAAGTCGCCGCCCACTTAGTTGCGCTTGTTTAACTGGGGACTAGCAGGCGCCACTTGCCTTTTTTTTTTTTTTTTTCCTGCCATGTCTCCATACTTGGTGCAGTAGCATATTGTGGAGCAGTATGAGTTCCCGACGGAGATTGTAACTAGCAAGTACATACCTACCGCCCCTGCCCTGCTGCATAGCGGCTGGGCCAACGAAGTAGTGGAAGGGGCCTGCACCCACCATTTTAAAACTTTCTCCCCCAACGAGCGCTGCAGCCATAAAAGTCCACATTAGCAAGCACGAACAGCTTCTCGCAGCTGCTGTCCAACAGGAACAGCCACCCTCATCTCCTGTCACCAGCCTTTCCACCAAAACTCCTCCTGCATCACCTCCCTGCGCAAGGTTGTAACAGCAGCACCACGGATACCACTAGGGGACAAAAAAAAGATAGATAGAGCCCACACCAAAGCCTTGCGCTGCCGCTAATCCCTTCACTCGTACAACCCCAATTCGTACAACTGAACCACGCACTCTCTTCCTTATTCTCCTGCTTCCGATTCGCCTTCCGCTCGACCTCATATCATCGCCCTGCCGCGAAACTCTGCCCTCCTGTCCAGCGAGCCGACCAACCAATCCATGAGTCGAGACCAGTCAATAGCATCGTTCCTCTTGTTGCAATAGATAGGTATCAGCGTGACGGGGGCGATCAACCAACAAGTAAATATATATCGAGCATCTTCACCCTTCCGGCCAAACCACCGACAGACCGACCGACCCAGTCACCTCGTAGTGGACCAGTTGAGGCACCTTGCGCGCATTTCCCGCCATACGGCCGGCCCAACCAACTTCCACAGCCATTGCACGCCATATCTGTAGACAGAGATTCTCGCGAGCCCCCTTCCCATGAAGAGGCGCTCGTCAGGGTCTACCGAGGACAGTGAAGATTCTCCTGTCGAGGTGCCCCTTACCAATGGCTCTGCCGCTCACAACCATGATCGAGAATCCAAGGCCGATAGGAGGACGAGCTTGGACACGCGACCGCAGTCGGCACGAAGCAGGAGGCAGCAAAACATCAATTGGAAGCAGACCGACTCGAAGAATGGCTCGCCGCCTGAGCCAAAACCCCCAATAGCATCCGTCTCGTCGCGAATCCAGTCCCTTACTCAATCACCCTTGGTCGCCCCAAGCTCAGAAAAGGACGCCAACTCGCTCGAAATAGACGACAAGATGGTCCGCCGCTCTCGTTTCCGAAGCCCATGGGCAACTTCCATGCTAGTTTTCCTTGCCACGGTTGTTGGAATATCTTTCTTGGTGGGCATACTGCAGTCTGCTTCCTCCCGTCAGCTCGACCCGAAGGGTTGTCGCATGTCGTATATGAGGCCATCATACAGAAAATTTGACGACTTCGACACCGAGCATACTCGCTTCGCATCGAAGTATTCTCTTTACCTATACCGCGAAATGGGCATAGACAATGATAGAAAGGTTTGTCTGTGATGTTTCCTTGTGACTAGGTGCGAGCGCTGACAAGATGACAACTCTAGATTCGAGGTGTTCCAATCCTCTTTATCCCTGGAAACGCGGGAAGCTACAAACAAGTTCGGCCCATTGCCTCGGAGACCGCAAACTACTTCCATGAGGCTGCCCGAAGCAACCCAGAACTCCTCAAACTTGGCGTTCGAAATCTCGACTTTTTCACGGTCGATTTCAACGAAGATATCACTGCATTCCATGGTCAGACTTTGCTGGACCAGGCCGAGTATCTCAATGAAGCGATCCGCTATATTCTTTCGCTCTACCTTGATCCGCGCATTGCCGAGCGTGATCCAGGTCTCCCCGACCCGACGTCTGTCATCGTATTGGGCCATTCTATGGGTGGAGTCGTTGCGAGGACCATGCTGATCATGCCAAATTATCAAGAGCATTCGATAAACACAATACTGACAATGTCCGCTCCTCACGCCCGACCTCCTGTTAGTTTTGATGGCGAAATTGTGAAAATCTACCAAGACATCAACAACTACTGGCGCCGTGCCTACTCACAACAATGGGCGAACGATAACCCTCTATGGCATGTAACCCTGGTGTCTATAGCCGGGGGCGGCTTGGATACCGTGGTTCCTTCTGACTACGCCAGCGTCGAGTCCATGATACCGGCGACCCATGGTTTCACCGTCTTCACGACTACAATTCCAAATGTGTGGACGAGTATGGACCACCAAGCTATCTTGTGGTGTGACCAATTCCGAAAAGTTGTGGCGCGAGCTCTATATGAGATTGTTGACGTTGGGCGCGGATCGCAGACGAAACCACGAGCTGACAGGATGAGAGCTTTCAAAAGGTTTTTTCTAACGGGTATGGAGAACATCGCGGAAAAGTCCTTGTCGACAAAGGAAGCAGGAACGGCATTGTCATTGGATGATACTGCTACCCGAATTCTTCCGCAAGGGGATCGTCTGGTACTGAGAAAACTTGGTGGATCCGGGAAGTCCGAGCCATACCTGATCCCGATTCCTCCTCAGGCGCCGCCAGAAGGAAAACGATTTACTCTCTTGACCAATTCACGACTAGTTGACTCGGCATCCGAGACCATGCTCGACGTCCTGGCTTGCAGCGTATACCCGCTTCAGCAGAGGCAAGCAGGAGCCGTACTGTCGATGAACACGGATTTGGCAGGATCTAGTGCAGGCTCTTCCCGCCTTGCGTGTCGCAACCTGAACTCAGACACCATCACACTTCCGGCATCCACAGCGTCAACCAAATACCCGTTTTTTCGTGACAACGAGGCTACGATCACCCCATTTTCCTATCTCCAATATGACATGGACGAGCTATCGGACTACCAATTTGTCGCGATTTTGGATAAAGCAAACCGAACAGCCCCCGGATTCGTTATTGCAGAGTTTAGTGATAAATCCGAGTCGCTGCTCACTAGGCACGTTAGTCTGCGACGACTGTTGGTGTTTGGACTCTCATTTCGGCTACCGGCACACCGGCCCATGGTTGCAGAGATCAAGATACCTTCTCTGGGGTCGAGTTTGCTTGCATACAACTTGAAACTCAGGAGACATACCTGTGGTAAGAATGCAGAGATCTTTCGGCCTTTAATTCGCCAGTACCTCAACGAGCCATACGAATCCAAGTACTATGTTGATGCCCACGATATCTCGATCAGCCTCCACGGAATAGCTCCTTACGTACCGCCACCGATGAAGCCGCGCAACCCGGAAGATGGTTTGAGCGTCCAATTTTGGACGGATCCAACCTGCGAGACCAGTATTCACATCGACCTTACTATCGATGTGTATGGCAGTCTCGGCAAATTAAGCATGAGATATCGCACTGTTTTTGCTGCGTTCCCCCTGCTCATTGTCGCTTTGGTGCTGCGCAAGCAGTTCAGAGTATACGACGCAACGGGCGTTTTCGTCTCCTTCTCAGAGAGTCTAGACATGTCCCTGAGGCAATCCATTCCGCTGATTCTCCTCTCGTTGACTGCTTTATCTTTATCCCTTGGCCACTCCCCACCAAACACTCCCGAAGCCAGCTTGGAATCACGGAACTCTACCCGACCAGTCGTGGATTTTGCAGAAAATGACTTGGTCATCGGCACTAGTGATCCGTTCTTCTGGTTTATGACGCCTCTCGTGGGGATTGTCTGCGTTGGTGTTTGCGCCATGCTGAACTACACGGTCTTGGCCCTTACCCAGATACTCAGCACTTTGTACGGCTGGATATCAGTCCGGCCTGCCTGGGTTCGAAATGAGGATAGGAGAAAGGCATTGTCACCGGCATTTCTACCTCCGTCGCCTCGGCGGAGGATGGTGACGACCGTCATCCTCTTGTTCATGGTGTCTACGGTTATACCCTACCAGTTTGCATACCTTGTCGCATGTCTCGTACAGCTCACCACCACCATCAGGGCGCATCGAGTGGCAGCTGATACCCGAACACCGTCCAACTTCAACTTTTACAACTATGCCCACGCCATTTTGATTCTGATGCTCTGGGTACTTCCTATCAACCTACCTATTCTGGTCGTATGGATAAAAAACCTGGCTGTTCACTGGCTCACCCCATTTTCCTCGCATCATAACGTACTTTCCATCATGCCCTTCATCTTTCTCGTCGAGACGCTGATATCCGGCAAGATGATCCCACGCGTTACGAGCAGGCTCAAATATGTGACAAGCATGCTATTGTTTGGCATTGCGGTTTATTCGGGCATATATGGAGTATCGTATGCGTATGTACTCCATTATCTGGTAAACATTGTCGCTGTGTGGTTGGTCCTTCTTCACTCGACCTCAGACTCGTGGTCGCTATCCAGCCTCTGGTCGGCGTTTGACGGAAGTGGAGAGGGTGACCGCAAAGGTGGTAAAAACCCCTAGGATGGGTAATTGCTTCCCTTGGCGACTCTGCCATGGTCCTCGCACAGGACCTGATTGCCCGCACGATCTGTGTCGGTCTACTGTTTTGGAAAGATTGAACGCTGGGCGTTGTTTGGCATTCACATCAGATAACCCATTCTGTTTTGACTGGCTTGATTGATGATACTAACGGTTTCAACCCGTCTTATTTGCCTGACATTGCCACAGAACTTCATTGGTCCCTTCCATCCTGCCATCCCATCTACATCGATTTTGAGCATCAGAAGTTTCAATGATCGTCCGGAAGATTGCAACAGCCGCAATCGATTCCGGATTTCCCCCCTACGATTCCCCTGTTTTCACTTCTCGTTCTATATTTCCAAACGTATCGTAGCGTATATCACACATGTGCACAGCAGGCGCAACGGTCTCTTAATATGTGGTTGTTCATATTTCCTTCTTCGATTCCTTCTGTTGCTCCTCGGCTCTTTCGATTCCAGATCGTCTTGGAGCTTCTTGGCATTTTTATATTTCTTGGTGTAGCAACGGACCCATGCGCATTGCACCACAATAAGAGGTCTTTAATCATGTTTAGTACGGCATTCTTTATTAGTCCTCGAGTTGGCGCCGAGTACATTTGTTTTTGTTTTCTTACCACTTTTCTGCTTCATATTTCTCGGCACAGCATGATTGGAGAACCATGTCCACTGCATTTCATGTTATGACTTGGCAACGCCCTGTGATGGCGACCAATGCATGGTAGGCAGGGTTCTGAATAGTTGGAAGCAGGAGAACAGCAATGTCGTGGTGGCCAAGAACAGGCTCATTAGTTTTCCTTTTTTTTCTTATATCCCCAGTCTTGTTTTGTGCTGGCTGGCGATTGGCGGGCAACGAATACGCAAACACGCACCTAATGTCTAACCACGATCGATTTGTGCACGGAAATTTCGCTTCCCGGATCTCGAATAGCAGGGCTCGCGATGTGAGGAAAGGTATAGAAGCTATTCCATTAGCTGGTATCTGGGTTGGCGGAGGCAGTATTTTTTTTCAACGTCGTAGCACCATTACCGCTTTCGCAGGTTTTCAAGGAAACTTGGACCCTGTGTGATCTTAGGATCTAAGCTGGAAACTTGAAATACCAGTTTTCGCTTGCGGTATACGGCTCTCTGTGTGGAATACCAAAATAAAACGTATACTTGGAAACATAACGTGATGCATTGTTGAGTGATCATGGATGAGCGAAGCTACCTAGGAGAGAGTGACATTGGTGCTCATGTAGGTGTGGTGTGTGGTGGCTTCATCCCAGCCAATATCTTCGCTTGAGACACACGAAGGACAGCACCTATAGCTGAAATAGAGTGAAGCACGTCGAGTGTTTGTATAGGCATGGAGGAAATGGCCACCAGTCACGTGATCAAGAGCTGTTGTAGCTGTACGCATAAATGGGAGTATGGGAAACAAATGTCGAACATTAGGAAATATAAACCATACACAGACCCGCCCAAGAAGACCCTGGATGAAGTTATTTTCCTCCGATATATATACGCAGAAGCATCGGGAGCCTACCGCTCGAGCTGCTGCAGGTCGAAATTTGCGGCCCGAGGTCGTCGACTTTGGCGTTTGCCATCTGGGCCGACGGGGGGGGGGCACGTCCACAAATTACAATAACCAACCGGTCATCTGTCGATACTAGAAATATATCCCCGGCCAAGCCCTTGCTCGTTCTTCTCGCAGCGCTCAAGTCAACTAAGGAATGCATTGGCTGTACCAATCGTTGTAGTAAGTGCAGGCGCCGGCGCCGCAGCAGGTAGCTCCTGTCCAGCCCCGGCCGCCGCACTGTCCCCATGCTGCCGAGCACTGCGATTTTTTGTTTTTTGGGCGGCAAGAGAGAAATGCGTTAGTTTGCGTCCCGTCCATGCATGGCGCGAGAGAGGAGCAGGGAGAGAGACAGGAGAGGGGGGGGGGAAGAGGGAGGGGGAGAGAGAGCCGCCTCGAAGGAAAGCTGTAGGGTTGGAACGTACGCTGCCGCCGCTGGTAGGTTCGGTCGTGCCTGAGGTGGTGGTCGAGGTGGAACTGCCGCCGCCGCCGCCGCCGCCGACGGAGGACGCGTCGATCTTGCTCTTGATGAAGTCGATGGCGTCGGCGCCGTAGATGGTGCCGTACTGCTGGTGGTGGTTTGCGTCGTTGCCGTTGCAGCAGTAGGGGTCGGGGGAGTCGCAGTAGGATTGGACTTTTGCGGCGTTGGGACAGGTGAAGCTTGCGGAGCGGGCGTCGAACTAGTAGTAGGTAGTTATCAAGTTTCGAGTGTCAGATTTCATTATCATTATTTTCTGGAAGGGGTTTTTTTTTTCCTTTGGATATAGCTCTTGCTAGGAGTGGGAACGATGGAATAGACGGCGGAAAGGAGGGCGAGAAGAGCTTACGCCGCCGGCACGGCAGGTCCCAACCTGGTACGCGAGACCGTACTGGGCGCGGGGGTCGCCCATGAAAATGGCGGCCTTGACGGCGGCCTGGGCGCTCGCGGAGATGGGGATGGAGGTGTCGGAGATGCCGGCGCCGGGGTCGCCGCCGCCGCAGAAGGCGTTGTCCATGATTTGACCGCCCTGCGGAGGTTTGCATTAGTTTGTATCCTTGAGTGTCGACCTGCAACTGGGGGGGGGGGGGGGGGATCTCTCCTCTTACACGCCCCCCTTCATATATATCCATGCATCCATTCATACATTGTACCATCCACATCTCCTTAGCATCCTCTTCCTTTCATCCAACATACCTGAGAATACCCAACAAGTACCAACTTCGTATCTGGGCACTGAGTGTGGAAGTTATTCACGGCCGCCGCCACCGCAGAGGTTCCCTGGGCAGCGGAATCACCGTAGGCGATGCCGCCGCAGGAGGACTGGCCTCCGCAGGCAGGGTAGGTGATGGCCTCGGAAGTGGTACCGGAGTAGGCGTTAATGACGGCGTTCACAACGGAGGCGGAGGAGCCGTAGCCGGGGGAAACGGTCGTCTCGCGCGCGCCGAAGACGTGGATTTCGGGGCAAGACTGGCGTTTTCCGACTTGCTCAACCGGGTTGGCGCTGGCAAGGAGCGCCGAGTGGGCTGCCAGGAGCAGGAAGGCGGTTTTGGGTGTGGGCCACATGGTGATGATGGCTGTGGAATAGTAGAGCACTTTAAGCGTAGTATTTGGTAGGACAAGGGAAGGGAGGGATTGAAAGAGTCGAGGAGGCTAAAGGAACTTAGGAAGAATGTGACCATCGGATGGGCTGATACAGCAGGATTCAACAGATATATTTATATATATATATATATATATATATAGGTACGTAGTCTGCAAGATGTATGAAATAGCCAGCCAAAACTGTGATTTATCCGTACCAGCTTCTCCAACTCCGGTATTCCAGAACTACCAACGCCGATAAACTATACGACCATGCCACGATCTTCTCCAAGTCACATCGCACGAGCGGAATGGCGAGGTTCCATCGACCTGTCATGGGGAGCACTGTGACCTGGATGAAGTTACATTTCGTGGTTCAGGCTGTTATGAATATTTTAATGGGACCAAGATCAAGGGCTTTGGATAGCCTCGTTCAGGGTATCATTGTCCCTGCATGAGATGTTAGAGAGCGTATTTCTGTGAGAGGCGTCTTGGGGGTGGCACACACCATCCATGCTATTTAGCTAGGTGAGCGACGGCCAGCCAATGGTTTACAATGAATTCGGTGTCAGAAACCCTACTGGGGAAGCCTCTGGATTAGACCTACTCGGAATTCGCATCTCATGTTGAGTGTATTTCAGCATATAGAGTTCACGCCTGGTTTTCAGGTCCCCGCATCGTCTGGTGTGTTCTCACCCGACCAGAATTCACGATCGACAAATGATTATCCACAGGACATAACGGTTCGTAACCGGTGTCGTGGGAGAGCTCGAGTTGCATGGGAAACCTGCCGAGTAAGTCGAGTTCGCGGCTGGTTTCTAGTAAATTTGTACGTTGCCAAGGCATGTTGGAACATACAGCTTCGACGGCTTCTCCTGCGAAGTAGGACCGGGCAGCAGCAAAAACATCCCCAGTTCTGCGTATGTATCCGCAGAGATGACAATCATAGATATTCCCCATCTACATCCTAGAGTCCGAAAAAAACAACGGGGTTTTCCTCTTCTTCTCTGATCATTATGCGGGGTCGAGAGACTGGGGTGTAGCATCGAATGCTCCATCTGACGAAGACAAGCCTCTAGCACAAGCTTGGTTTGGCAATTTAGCCTAAATACCCTGGGACGCCACCGCCTGGTGTTAGGGTTGTAAACCAGAAGCCAGAACATCACCTCCGACTGATCTTTTAAGCTCTCGGAACACTTCCGGCTGCTGGTTTTGGGAGTGGTGAGGCACCTGTTTTATTCGCCACTCCTGCCCAGTGCTGCCAGACTTTGTTTCTTGCTGGTAGAGCAGCACACAAACTAGTTCTTGGCCACATGCTGCCTTCTTCCGGCGGTAGTGCTACCAATATATCGAGGCAGAAAGTTTCGGGTAAAACTATCTGCCGGTGCGATGATGCCGGCAAGGCTGCCATTCGCGTGGTCGAAACTAGGATGCGGAGTCTAAGAAGGGCTGACGACACAAGCCAAGCGAGCCACAAAAATGGTGGCTAGTGTCCCATTTTCCGAAATCAGAGGGATCTTTGGTATTATTCGCGCACGCTCAGCTTTCGAATTCAGGGGCAGATCATAATGGCCCTAGCCCCGAGGTCTCCGGTGGCCAGGACGGCTCAGAATCGTGGAACACAAGCTGACGGTCCCTGGTTCCTGAGGGCGTGGCTGGACTAGCTATTCTATAGAACTAAGTCTTGTGCACCCTCCTACTGCGGAAGTCCACTTTTGGTATGAAAGCTGATTATCAAATTATCTTGGGTTAGCCTTCCTGTCTCATGTACCAGTGACGTGTATGTGAGAATGAGGCTGGCATACGAGAATGATATCTGACCCTGGACTCTTTTGCAATACCTTTGAGTTCTTGATTCCTTTCCCGCTCAGAGATATTGCCTAGCTTTCCGAATTTGAATATATAGTACTGGTTTCGTATTCAATCATCATATTACTTGTGGGTATGTAATGTCATCTCCATAGGGAGCCCAAATGCCACTCCATTGCGATGTGGATCACCGGCTGAGCAGGGCCAGATATGTTCCGCTATGCGGCCCATCCATGTCGCAAGTACACATTTTGCCTAAATTCAACCCAAGGACACTTTACTGTCTTGTACACGACAACACCACCGGGCGAGGTGAGCCGAAAGTCCCGAATGAACGTAGCCTGGCACGTAGAAATGCTCCGAGTTGCACCACGTAGTTTAATGCCCTAGGCGTTTTCGGAGGAAATTTCCATTTTCTCGCACGTGAGCCTACTACCGCTCAATTTCATATGAAGCTATAGTCATCAGCTGTGGGCTCGTTGGGGTAGCTTCTAGGCTCCTACTTTCCGAGGGAATTTACTTTCAGCATCTCTCAACTCCCACGGACATTTTAGCCTGAAACTATTGCCACTCTCCTATCCATTGAAAGGCAAATTATGGCAACGAGATACGTTTGGCGTCTGGAGCCTACCTTTGAACGACCACGAGGTCTCTTTGCGTATCTTTTGCTGCACCTCTAGGTACATTCTACAAAGGAGGGAAACCGGAAAACAGGCCGTCAAATGCTTATAGTGTTGTATTGGCAAGGGAAATAACTATTCCTATGCTCTGTCGCTCCCCTGGTCGACGAAGACGTTTTCTTTTTAGTTCTCGTTCAACATCCATCTATGTCTTCGAAACATGGGGGGGGGGGGGGGGGGGGGGGGGGGGGGGGGGGGGGGGGGGGGGGGGGGGGGGGGGGGGGGGGGGGGGGGG